>OY776281.1:212500-235000 GCA_963675445.1 Linnaemya vulpina | reverse complement strand
TATGAAGCCTGAAAATGTCTTATTGAAACAACAGGGTCGTTCTGGCATTAAGGTATGTGTTCAATTTTTTTATATTAATGTAATGTTTTTCATCTGAACAGAGCATGCAAGAAAGTAGTTTTGTTATCTAAGTAAATTTTTGTTTGTTTAATTCTGTAATAACTGAAATATATTCTGATTTCGATATAGATATACTTATATGTCTGTTGATTTATCTTTATTGATCTTATTAGTTTATTATAATCTTAATCAAGCTTGTAATCGTTTTTTATTAAATTTCATTTAGTCTAATTTTTATTCGATATACATATATATATTTATATTCGATATAAATATATATATATATATATATATATATATATATATACATATATATATATATATATATATATATATATATATATATATGCATATATATATATATATATATATATATATATATATACATATATATATATATATATATATATATATACATATATATATATATATATATATATATATATATATATTGTTACAAAGATTAGAAATAGATTTAAATAAAACGACAATGTGGCTATATTTAGCAGCACTGCCAATTAATCTCTAGTTGTCAAAATATTACAACCCTGGTCAACACAATATAGATAATATTCAAGTTAACGGAAATAGAATACTCCGGAATATACAAGATCATTCGAGGCTGTGCCAATAATAAGTGCAAATAACAACAACGAAAAACCTAGCAACATAAATGCTAAGAGATGTTATTCTTAATGATCTTGTACGCAAGTATTCGCTGCTAATAAAGCTAAACAGGTTCACAAGTATATACAGCCATTACACATTGCAGAAGAAGAAACAAAACTACACAACACACAGAACACTCATACATATAACCACGCATAGTTACCATAAGAAAAACACACAAGTCAGCATTGTCATGTATACAAACACACGTATATAGCTACATGTTAAGTCAAGTACAACCAACAACACCCATGCCCAGAAGCTTCGTGAAGTTACCGGATGACGTCACTTTGCTATATAAAGATGCTGCCAGAGCACAGCGAGAGAGTGTGATTTCAAATATAGACGTGCTAACATCGCTAAGTGCTTAGTAGTACAAATACTCTTGTTAATAAAGTAATAAATAAAGTGTTGCCGCATTATGTTTCTAAAATTAATTTGTCTGTGTTTTAATTTGATGCAATTAAACGAATCCTTGAAGGATAAGTAAAAAACCGTTTTTACGAAAAGGTCTAAAACGTAACAATTGGTGTCAGAAGTGGGATTGCAAAAATAATTAAATGGACATTGCAATTTAAGAAAAAAAGGACATTAAAGAAAAAAAAATTAAAATAAATAATCATAAAATTTTATGAGCTAAAAGTTGAACAGCTGAAAAAGGAGGTCGGTAAGCAGGAATTGCCAACTGCAGGTAACAAGGCTGAACTGCAGAAGAGGCTGATAGAGGAGTTTAAGAATCGCGGCCTGGATATCGGGACAAATAAGTTTGAGGACAAAGACGATGTGCAGGTATGCTCCCCTGCCACGACCAGCAGCATGGACATAAATTCAATGTTCGCTGCTATGATGATCCAGATAAAAGGAATCAGTGATGCACAAACTGCATCAAAAATCAGCAGTGACAAGCTTGTAGCCGAAATAACTGAAACAAAACAGAACTCTCAGCAGATGCAGGAAAAGCTTGTAGCCGAAATAAGTGAAATAAAACAAAACTCTCAGCAGATGCAGGAGACATCAAGGATCAGCAGTAACAAGCTTGTAGCCGAAATAACTGAAATAAAACAGAACTTCAGCAGATGCAGGAAAAGCTTGTAGCCGAAATACAGGAGTCAAATAAAGCTACGAACGAGACCCTGGTAGAAGTTTCTGAAGCCATTAACAGGATGGTGGATTCTATTCAGAATAAATTCTCAGAGCTGGCGGATAAAGTCCAACATCTAGCAAGCAGTGGCCTGGAACAGCATGCAAAAGAGTTCGCAGAGAAATTGCATGCTCTAGAGGACAAAGTGCATAACCTAGAGTGTAGTGGCGGGCCAGTATTAGCAGTTGCGGAGGTTTTTGCGCGGATAAAAGCGCCATGCTTCGACGGCAGCGTACCATTGGGCATCTTCAAATTCCAGTTCGAGGCGGTTGCTAGCAGAAATGGATGGGATGCTGAAGAAAAGGCCATAGAGTTGATTTTGTCCTTAAAGGGTACAGCCGCAGAGGTACTTGAGACTGTGCCAGTAAGCAGCAGAAACAACTACAATGAAATAATGGCAGCGTTGCAGCGCAAGTATGGTGGTGAACACAAGCGCGATTTATACAGAATGGAATTGCGATGTAGAGCTCAGAAGCCTAACGAATCTCTACAAGATTTTGCAATGGAAATCGAGCGTTTAGTGCAGCTCACATTACCAGGCGAGAGTCATCCGTTCCTGGACCACTTTAAAACTGAGGCTTTCGTTAACGGCATTCGCGATTCTGATGTTAAACTGGCGGTGTGCGCTACGCAGAAATCCACTTTCGCTGAAACTGTTACATTTGCGCTGGCTCAAGAGACTGCAAGGATGGTTTTCGAGCCACAGATATGTAAAGTGCGGAATGTGGAGGTTTTGTCTGAGGAGGATAACAACCTAGTTCCTAGCGTTAAGGAGGCAATGCGACAACTGCTGGCAGAAAGTGCTACCAAAGTAAAGCCTAAGTGCTTTAACTGCGGAAAGATCGGTCATTTTCAGCTCAGCTGAGAAGCACCAAAGAAGAAAGGTAGATCTGTTTCGCTACCAAGAAACAGCAAACGGGTGAGCCAAACAACATCACAAGAGTCCCCGTTAAACTAAAACGAGCTAGCACTAAGGGGCAAGAGCTGGCTCTCACAAAGGAGGGCCCCACAATCTCCATATCAGTGATGCAGCAGAAAAATAGCAACCTCACTGCGTCCGGACACATCAACGGGGAAAAGCACGTACTTAACCATACGGTTAAGCAATATACGGCTACGTACAGCTAATGGAGAGCCTGCCACTGTCTATGGTAAGATTGAAGTGAAGGTGACTATAGCCAACATCAACGTGAGACATGTGTTTATTGTTGCCGATAATGTCGATGAGGTTATTATTGGAGCCGATTTTATGATTAACCATGGCATTAATCTATATATAGGACTACAGCTGATGATTTCGCGTAATAGGGAAAGACCCCTTGATGTTGGATATGACAGCAAACCGCAAGTAACAAAAGTATTTGCTATTGAGAGTCAGACGTTATGAAGGGAGATTGTGAGGACAATCGGTTGTGGGTTGTAGAACCAGCCGATCTAAAGAGAACTTTTAACAGCGAAAGCTCTAGTGAAAACTAGTAAAGGAGGAATAGTCCCTATAAGAATGCTTAACTTATCAGACCATGAGAAAGTTATCAAAGAAAATTCCGATGTTGGCCAGTGTACTCCAGCAGAGGCAATAATAAACTTCGAGAAGAAGATAGAGCCTACTAATTTGTCCGCAAAAGAACCTGAGAAATTTGAGGAATACGTAGGGAAATGGGTAGCAGATCTATCAGCGACAGATAGAAACAAAGCCAAACAGTTACTAAAAAGGCATGCCAGTATCTTCGCCAAGGGAAGCCAAAGCCAGGGTAGAACTGCATTGGTTAGACATGAACTTAACACAGGCGAAGCTAGGCCGATTAAACAGCCACCCAGAAGCGTACCCCTAGCAAAGCGAGATAAAGTAAAAGAGCTTGTAAGGGAAATGGAGCGTGATGGCGTAATTGAGCCATCTTCTGGTCCTTGGAGTTCGCCTGTAGTCTTAGTTAAAAAGAAAGATGGCAGTACTAGATTCTGCGTAGACTACAGGAAGCTCAATGACATAACCAAGAAGGACAGTTATTCGCTCCCTAGGATCGATGACACTTTGGACACGCTAGGTGGTACCAATTGGTTCTCTACGCTGGACTTGCGAAGCGGATATTGGCAAGTGGAGATTGCAGAGAAAGACAAGGAGAAAACTGCCTTCAGTGTCGTTAACGGATTATGGCACTTCAAAGTCGTGCCATTTGGTCTCTGCAATGCTCCGGCCACATTTGAACGCCTAATGGATGATAGGCCTTCACTGAAAGACATGCTTGGTACATCTAGATGACATAATCGTGATGCGGAAAACTTTTGATGAACACCTCAAAAACATGGCAGAAGTTCTTCAACGGATATCATCAGCTGGATTGAAACTCAGCTTGAAGAAATTGTTCCAGAAAGTATTTGGGGCATCGTGTTGCAGCAGACGGAATCTTAACAGATTAAGATAAAATAAAAGCAGTAAGGGCTGGCATCAACCTAAAAATCTTTTTTTTTTTGGGCCTTTGTACATACTACAGACGTTTTGTGCCGAATTTTGCCAGTGTAGCTGCAAGCCTGCATGAGCTGACAAAGAAGTCGAGACCATACCATTGGGACAAGCCACAGGAAAATACATTCTAGAAACGCAAAGGATTATTATGTACGTCACCAGTGCTAGCGTATCCCATAGCTGGAGAAAAATTTGTGCTGGATACTGATGCGAGCGGTTATGGCATAGAGGGTGTGCTATCCCAAGTAGTTAATAGCACTAAGAAGGTCATAGGATACTATAGCCGTGTACTCTCAAAACCTGAGAGGAACTACTGTGTGACACCGTGAGCTTCTGGCGGTATTGGAATGCATTTAACATTACCATAAGTACCTGTATGGTCAACACATTACATTAAGGACCGATCATTCTGCTCTGAGATGGCTATTGCAGTTTAAAAATCCTGAATCCTGAAGGGCAACTGGCAAGGTGGATTGAGCGCCTGCAGAGCTACGACTTCTGCATTGAGCATAGAAGGGGCACAAATCATAACAATGCGGATGCACTTTCAAGAAGACCCTGCTGTTTAGAGTGTAAACATTGTGTTAGAACCGAGCAAAAGGAAGGCGTTGTGGATGTTCGGCTAATGCACATCGGCCCTGATGAAGACTGGTCAGCAGCACAGAGGCACGACGGTATACTAAGGAAAACTATAGCGGCCAAAGAAGAGGACAGACGACCATCCCGGAATGAAATTTCGGCTGAAAGCCGACTCGCCAAATCTTATTGGGCTCAGTGGAACAGCCTCAAGGTAATAAAAGGGTATTTATACCGCGTATGGGAAAGTGTAGATGGCAAAACAACTTCAAATTGAATAGTTGTGCCATACTCCAAGATAAGTAAAGTTTTACAGGAGTTTCATAATGGACCTATTGGCGGTCATCTTGGAGTAACAAAAACACTTGAGAAACTGAAACAGCGTTTTTATTGGGTTGGATGTTAACAAGCCGTAGCCGACTGGAGAGCAAACTGCTCACAGTGCATAGCAGCCAAAGGCCCAGTAAGAAGAAGCCGGGGACAGCTACAACAATAGAACTCAGGAGCACCATTCGAGCGGATCGCAATGGATGTAGCAGGTCCCTTTCCCATCGCTGAAGCCGGAAATCGTTATGTACTTGTGGTAATGGACTATTTCAGTAAATGGCCAGAGGTATATGCTATACCTAACCAGGAAGCAAAGACAATTGTAAATGCATTCGTCAACAACTGGGTATGTCGCTATGGTGTCCCAATAGAATTACATTCCGACCAAGGAAGGAATTTGGAGTCTGCCATATTCAGGGAAATGTGCGAGTTATATGGGATAAAGAAAACCAGAACGCGTCGTTGCATCCACAGTCTGATGGCATGGTAGAAAGGTTCAATCGCACCTTAGAAGAGTACCTACGAAAAGTAGTACGCAATCATCAGAGGGATTGGGACGAGCATATCCCCAAATTTTTGATGGCATATAGGTCAGCTGTACACGGCTCAACATCGAGAACGCCAGCCAAAATTATCTTCGGGACGGAATTAAAACTACCTTGTGATTTGAAATTTGCTGTTAAGCCAACTGTAGAATAAGGAGCTATTACGTCCCAAGAGAAGGAGGACTTAAACGAACTGCATGAGTTCGTGCGTAATAGAATCAAGATGGTCAGTGACAAGATGAAGGCTAGGTATGACCGCGCAGAAAATTCGGAGGGATTTATGGGAGGACAATTCGTTTTACTTTATAACCCACAATGGAAGAAAGGATTGTCCCCAAAATTACAGACTCACTGGGATGGCCCGTATAAAGTGATTAAGAGAGTGAATGACCTTGTATACCGGATACAGAAGCATAATAGCCCAAAGTCGAAAATGAAAATAGTACATCACGAACGATTGACGCACTATGGAAGAGGTGATTGTATGCCTATTCGGGTCGAACAGGCTTAAGTGGGCGGCAGTGTTACAAAGATTAGAAATAGATTTAAATAAAACGACAATGTGGCTATATGTACTTGGCAGCACTGCCAATTAATCTCTAGTTATCAAAATGTTACAAGCCTGGTCAACAAAATATAGATAATATTCAAATTAACGGAAAAAGAATACTCCGGAATATACAAGATCATTCGAGGCTGTGCCCATAATAACAACAAGGAAAAACCTAGCAACATAAATGCTAAGAGTTGTTATTCTTAATGATCTTGTACACAAGTATTCGCTGCTAATAAAGCTAAACAGGTTCACAAGTATACACAGCCATTACACATAGCAGAAGAAAAAACAAAACTACACAACACACAGAACACTCATACATACACATAGTTACCATAAGCAAAACACACAAGTCAGCATTGTCATGTATACAAACACACGTATATAGCTACATGTTAAGTAAAGTACAACCAAGAACAACCATGCCCAGAAGCTTCGCGAAGTTACCAAACGACGTCACTTTGCTATATAAAGATGCTGCCAGAGCTCAGCCAGAGAGTGTGATTTAAAATATAGACTTGTTAACATCGCTAAGTGTTTAGTAGTACAAATACTCGTGTTAATAAAGTAATAAATAAAGTGTTGCCTCATTATATTTCTAAAATTAATTTGTCTGTATTTTAATTTGATGCAATTAAACGAATCCTTGAAGGATAAGTAAAAAACCGTTTTTACGAAAAGGTCTAAAAACGTAACAATATATATATATATATATATATATATATACTTATTTAAGTATGTTCAAGGTATATATATATATATGTATATATATGTATATAACTGTATATATATATATATATATATATATATATATATATACATATATATTTATATATATATATATATATTATTTTTGGACGAAATGATAGCACCTATTAATAGTGGCCCCACAACAACTCCACTAGCTCCATTCTATAACAGCTTTGACATATCGTCGGGATGGGTAGTCTTATTAGTATTATTCATACGTCCTTTTTAATTCCTAAGTAAGGAGGTTCGCATCTGATGCGCTTACTTCATCGATAACACAGTGGTACAAAATTGAATGAAATAGAAAAACCTGGGGACTGGTATGTTTTTTTGTTTGTAGGTCTTGTCGAGTTAAAGAAGAATCCAATAGTGAAATATGCCGGACACCTCAAAAATCCGGATTTGCGGTTAAAACCCGGTTTTTTTACGTTTGTGCATTTATAAGCCTGTAATTTTGTTGATAATGATCGGATTTTCAATTTCTTACTAGATTTGGAAAGAAGAAACAGATCTTTCAAACGATATATAGGAAAATTTTAGAATTTTGGGTGTTATTGTAGAGCAAACACAAATTTTGTAGATTTTTCAAAAAATTTTCAAATTTGGTGACGTTTTTTTACATTATTTTATTAAGAAACTATAATACTATTGAATTTCTTCAAAAAGTACGCATATTTACGATTACAATGCATATTTGGAGTTAAAAATAGATAAGCAATTAACTGAGTTAGTAATTATAATTACTAACGTATTTTAAGACATTAATTCTTTAACGAAACTGTTCTAGTTTGTGAAGCTCTCCTAGAACCAGCTGTGCAATATTAAACACGCTGGTGCAATATAATAAGAATTCCTGCATGGTCGAAATTATATTCCCAGGGCTGATCATACGCCCCAACCTTTCTTTTAAATACGACTTTTAGTTGTAAAATCGTGAACACACTAAGGCGCCATTCTCAGCATCCTCAACAACATTCGCACTGCAATATGGGCAGAACGGAGAATCGTCGTTCTGAAACGAAATAGGTATGCCTTTAATCAACCATTTCCAGACAAGAACTGTGTTAGGTAATGGTTTAAACCACCATGTGTATGTCCATCTTCCCTTTTCACTGTTTGAGCAGCGTTCCTGCCACTTCTATTGACATAAGTCTGTGTTATCCCTATTCATGAATTCTAACTCGATTGGGATCATACCTGCAATGATAAAAGCGGCACCAACACTGTTCGAAATGCACTACATACTCTCAAAGCAGCTCGCCTATACAAAGGGGATACCAACCCTACATATGTGGGGTATCTAAGTAAACCTGACCGTACTGGGTGTGTATATAGAACAATGTTCCTTACTAATCCTGCGAGCAGTTTCCTCTGAAGATACTTTGGCCCTCTTGTATTTGGCATAATCCGAGATAGCGACAATCAAGTTTTTTATGCTTCGGATGCTATATATCGCAAGTGCTCACGAAATGATGAACGTGTGTTCTCTAGCCTTATAGCTACTAATCAAAACCGTTTCGGTTTTATGATCAGCTAGAGTGAATCTCATGGAGATAATCGTCGACTTTACTATTTTTACACTGGCATTCGCAATGGTCTCTGCCTCTAATAATTCTTCACACTAATGCTATGTCGTCTGCAAATCCTACTATATACCATTTCAGGTATTGTCAGTCTTACTACTCCATGGTACATATAGTTCTACAATAATGGTCAAAGTATCGATCTTTGGGGAACTCTGCCACTAATCCTATGTTTTCTTATGCATACATACATTTGTATTAAAGATTAATTCTCTATTATGGAAATACTCCTGCACTATTCCTATCAAATATTCTGGGATGTCCAATCGAACTAAAGCACCCAGTTTTCTGGTTCTTTCATCATACATCACAACAACACAGTAGCCTTTTGTACCATTTTTCCAACTTTTCTCATAGATAGCTCGAGCAGCAGTTTCTACTATCATATTTATAGTATCCACTGTTTACCTTGCTTCCCTGAAGCCAAATCGGTTGTGTGTTTTACTCAATTCGGAAGTCTTCTAAAGATTACACAGTGGCCGATTAGATAAGTGTTCATCTTGGGTTTTATTGTCCTTAGGTATCAACACCATTATTTATGCATTGACTACTCTTAGAACTTCTCGGGGCAAAGCTTGACGGCATCTTTTAACACTATATTTGAAGTACAGTCTATGCCCGGTAGATTTTTGTCTCTAAATGTAGACACAAGGTCTTTGGTCACAGTTATTGTAACCGAGGGAAAGTCCAAAGTTTTGCCAGGAGGGTTCTGCTCCTAAGATGGTGCCTCCTGATAAGGGAAGAGGTGGTCTACAATTCCCTCTAGGATTTGCGTTTCACTCGGTTGCGATGGGCCTAGGCATTTAAGTTTTTGGTGACCACCTTATATACAAGACTCCAAGGATTACTATCTACCTCATCACAGATATGTATTAAGAAAACACGGCCGCTTCCTCCTAAAAATTGCAATTTTTAGGGCTTTTTTTGTAACCTGCCGTTACAAATACCCTCACCCAATACCATTAGTAAAGTATACTGTCTACTGTATCTGTAGCAACAAAATACATTGGTTAGTGAGACTACATGCACAAGAACAGATGCACTTACATGTTAACAAGCACACAACAAGTAACACAAGAAAACATATTGATCACATCGCATGCTTTTTTATATTGCTTCTAAAAAGTTATTGGGTGCTCATAAATTTATCAAACTTGGTAGACATGTGTGTTATGGTCATAGGCTATGTAAGCTTGAAATAAAAAAAATCGGACCGGAAAAAAGTTCCCCGTAGAAGAACTAATTCTACCTCTGAAAAATTTAATTTTGTTTTAAGTTTTCCCGTGCTTTTGTTAATAAAATCCAACTGTTAATTTCGGCGACAGTTCAAAAACCTAAACGTGGGCCGTGGAGATCGCAAAATACCATTTCTTTTTGTGGGGTGAAATAAAATCTTATATGAAAAAATAATGCAAATATTAAAAGAAATTAATTACTTCTGTATTAATACCATAAAAACTAAATTTTTTAGTTTTTATAGGAAGGGGGAGCTATCCCTCCAAACCGCTCTTCCCAAAAACGACTATGTCGATATTAATAAAAATACATCTTTGTAATTTACGAACGACTAGTTTTGAAGACGAACTGCCTAACACAGATATAGCCACTGTTCCTTGTATTTTGTTGTGCTGAATGCCAATTTGTTTTGAAATTTTATTTGAAATTGCTTAAACACTGGTTTACTGCTGCTATATCATCATCTCCTTAACATTTTGAAATTTCGCACAATTTTCTAAATAAAAACTGAAATTTTTCTTCAACGTAGTAGTATTAGATTCATGTAATATTTGGAATAACCTTAATCTAATACACTTAATCTAATGCACTTTTTTTATTTTCTCTCGAAGTTTCAAAAGGGTTCAGAAAATAATTTTACGCAATAACCACTATATATAGCAAAAATTTGAGTACCTCCAGGTCAGATTTGTTTATTTTTTATACATTTTTGTTTTAAAAAACAATAAAAGAATTAATTGAAACAGTTGCATTCATTTTGCTTATGCAAGATGATAAAAAACAGAAAAAAAGGTGAAAGTTTAAAAAATCTCAAAAAAAGTGGCGCAAAAAATACCCAAGGTTTTTTCTGTTTGATATTCCATATATTATAGTGGATTATAAAATTTTTACGAACTCGACGGAACTCACTTTTATAATTTTTGATATTTTTTTATATAGAAAAGTGAAGAAAAATATAATTTTTTTAATTTGCAACAAAGTTTCTTATCATGAAAATTTGAAATAAAATTCTTTTAAAAATTATTATAAGAAGCTGATAATATAACCTTTCACAGAGAAAAAAATTAAAGTAAAATTTTTATTCGTTTAGACACAAAAAACGAATAAAAATTGTAAATGTTTCAAACTCGTAAAAATTCAGTAAAAGCGCATACAATAAACTTTTTGTTAAACGCAATGGAACGAAAGATACCATATATAAGTCAGCATCTGATGTACGAGTATATTCGGCATTGCATTGCTTTTATTGTCTTAGAAAAGAGGACCCATCATACACTCATTTAGAATTTAAAATAATGCTAGCCTTTGCAAGTTTTTTTTAAGCGATCAGCATCAAGCGTATTTAACAACCGTTCGGCAGTGGGCTCAAGATTTTGCAATTTAATTTTTGCTGAAGTGGAAGCGACACTTATAGCAGTTTGTGGGGTAAAAAATTTTTTTTTACAGAGACTAAATCCACACTCTGGGAAAGTTCCAGAATTATTTTCTTTGGCGCGTTTTCTCAATTATTTATATTGAAATCCAAAAATAATGCTAACACCTCTTCTGGAGTAGATTTCCTGTCTTCATTCATTTACTGCGTTAATTATCCCAATTTTAAATTTCATATTTTGTTTTGGTTGAATTTTGTGGTCTGAAACTTGCGTCTTCGAGTTCTTTCACTACATTCATCAATTCGCTTTACTGGTCGACCCTGTTTCCCACATTTGGTATTTGTAGATATTATATCGAAAACAAGTTCGTATCTCAACCAGGGTTCCGTTCACACATAATTTTTTTGTTATACGAGCATTATAAATAGCGCGATATTCATCTTTTTAAAAAATTTCAAATATTTTTGTTTGTGTAGTTCACTTTCTTCTGTTGAAAAAAAATATCGGCGAGATCCCTGCAGGTGTACTTAGTCATTGTTGATATTGTAATGAATAACAATTATGAAGACATTACTTTAAATAATCTTACTGGCAAATAAACACCGAAAAAACTCGGCTATACAAATAACATCACAATCAGGAAGGATGAGAAGACCACAACAATAGACGTGAACCCTTGACGTATCGTTTTTCCAGGAATCTCCCTTTTAATTTTTAATGGGTTTTGATTTTATACTTCTATCTGTAACAGCGCTTGTTATATATCAATTGTTCTTACCATAATTAGTTCAGATATATTCCTAAAATATAAACACTATGCCCAAGCAATTGTGAAAAAAACTATTTAATACCTTTATTATAAGGGTAAACATATTAAAAACCAAAATATTTTCCCATCTAATATCCGTCTTTCATTAGAGCGATCTGATAAAAAAAAGTGCTTCTAAAATGAGCACAAGAGAAACCACATATTTCACAAAAAAAAATATATGACCTTGTATCACAAAAATTGCTCTGGTGCTCACGCTCGGATCGTGCCGGTTATATAATGAGGTATACATAGGAGTGTAGAGGAGAGTTCGTACTATAAGATGATACTAGTCTCTAAACGAACTTTTACGAACTTAGAAGTTATGCTCTATTAAGTGGGAGGATTTAGAAAAATTTCGGACCTTTAAAGAGAATTGCAAAAAAAAATTTATTTCAAAAAGTTATAAACATATTTTTGCTGGTAGTACAGCTAACAAATTGGGCAATTATATAAAATTTATTTTGTTTAGAAATCTCTTAAAACACAAAAGTTATAGATGCTTAAAAATTTAAAATGTATTAAGAAATTTTTCATTTTAGCAAAATAATAAAGATGTCCATTTTGAATCACTCTGTTCACTGTGATATAGTTCAAATAAAGTAAAAATTTTTTGGTTCCCGAGGTATACAAGTGTCTACTTTCGAATGAACTTTTACATTTTATAATTAGTGATAGTAAAAAAAAATGAGTTTTGGCCGCCTTCTCGCGAAATGGTCCACTATGCGACGCTGAGATAACGCGCTACCTGAAATAGCATTCGCCATTAACTCTACAGTGCATGAAACCACGAAGGCTTCACCAACACGAATGTTATTCGCTCGAGATCTTCAACCACCTAACCAGATTTTTGTCCAAGGCGGACTACCGACCGAAGTCACCCAACAGGTCGCCACGCCCGGTCCAACTGAATGGAACAAAATAGTACGGAACATATCCAAAGCATCAAAAACACAACAGAAGTACTACAATTTACGTATACGGGAATGGCTGCTAAAAATAGGAGATAAAGTATATAAAAGAGAACACCCAATCTCTTCAGCCAAGGACAACTTCGCACCATAAGGCACCGGGCCTTATGAAATAGTTGGGAAGGTAGCCACAAATATTTATATACTTCAAGCCGCCGCGAGGAAGCAAATTCGTGTCCATGTGCAAGATTTAAAAGAGTACCTGAACGAGCAGCCTAATATATATATATAGATATATATATATATATATATATATATATATATATATATATTGTTACGTTTTTAGACCTTTTCGTAAAAACGGTTTTATTACTTATTATATATATACCTTGAACATACTTAAATAAGTATATATATATATATATATATATATATATATATATATATATATATAGATTTATATATATATATATATATATATATATATATTGTTACGTTTTTAGACCTTTTCGTAAAAACGTTTTTTACTTATCCTTCAAGGATTCGTTTTATTGCATCAAATTAAAACACGGACAAATTAATTTTAGAAATATAATGCGGCAACACTTTATTTATTACTTTATTTACACGAGTATTTGTACTACTCAACTCTCAGCGATGTTAACACGTCTATATTTGAAATCACACTGACTCACTGAGCTCTTGGAGCGCCTTTATATAGCAAAAATGACGTCGTCTGGTAACCTCGCGAAAGTTCTGGGTATGGTGGTTGTATTTTACTTGACTTGATTAATTGGCAGTGCTGCCAAGTACATATAGCCACATTGTCGTTTTATTTAAATCTATTTCTAATCTTTGTAACACTGCCGCCCACTTAAGCCTGTTCGACCCGAATAGGCATACAATCACCTCTTCCATAGTGCGCCAATCGTTCGAGATGTACTATCTTCATTTTCGACCTTGGGCTATTGTGCTTCTGTATCCGGTATACAACGTCATTCACTCTCTTAATCACTTTATACGGGCCATCCCAGTGAGTCTGTAATTTTGGGGACAATCCTTTCTTCCGTTGTGGGTTATACAGTAAAACCAATTGTCCTTCCATAAATCCCTCCGAGTTTGCTGCGCGGTCATACCTAGCCTTCATCTAGTCACTGACCATCTTCATTCTATTGCGCACGAACTCATGCAGTTCGTTTAAGTCCTCCTTCTCCTGGGACGTAATAGCTCCTTCTTCTATAGTTGGCTTCACACCAAATTCCAAATCACCAGGTAGTTTTAATTCCGTCCCGAAGATAATTTTGGCTGGCGTTCTCGTTGAGGAGTCGTGTACAGCTGACCTATATGCCATTAAAAATTTGGGGATGTGCTCGTCCCAATCCCTCTGATGGGTGCTTACTGAACCTTTCTACCATGCCATCAGACTGTGGATGCAGCGGCGTCGTTCTGGTTTTCTTTATCCCATATAACTCGCACATTTCCCTGAATATGGCAGACTCGAAATTCCTTCCTTGGTCGGAATGTAATTCTATTGGGACACCATAGCGACATACCCAGTTGTTGACGAATGCATTTACAATTGTCTTTGCTTCCTGGTTAGGTATAGCATATACCTCTGGCCATTTACTGAAATAGTCCATTACCACAAGTACATAACGATTTCCGGCTTCGGTGACGGGAAAGGGACCTGCTACATCCATTGCGATCCGCTCGAATGGTGCTCCTGAGTTGTATTGTTGCAGCTGTCCCCGGCTCCTTCTTACTGGGCCTTTGGCTGCTATGCACTGTGGGCAGTTTGCTATCCAGTCAGCTACAGCTTGTTAACATCCAACCCAATAAAAACGCTGCTTCAGTTTCTCAAGTGTTTTTGTTACTCCAAGATGACAGCCACTGGGTCCATTATGAAACTCCTGTAAAACTTTACTTATCTTGGATTATGGCACAACTATTAAATTTGAAGTTGTTTTGCCATCTACACTTTCCCATAAGCGGTATAAATACCCTTTTATTACCTTAAGGCTGTTCCACTGAGCCCAATAAGATTTGGCGAGTGGGCTTTCAGCCGAAATTTCATTCCGGGATGGTCGTCTGTCCTCTTCTTTGGCCGCTATAATTTTCCTTAGTATATCGTCGTCCCTCTGTGCCGCTGACCAGTCTTCATCAGGGCCGATGTGCATTAGCCGAACATCCACAACGCCTTCCTTTTGCTCGGTTCTAACACAATGTTTGCACTCTAAACAGCACGGTCTTCTCGAAAGAGCATCCGCATTGTTATGCTTTGTGCCCCTTCTATGCTCAATGCTGAAGTCGTAGCTCTGCAGGCGCTTAATCCACCTTGCCAGTTGCCCTTCAGGATTTTTAAACAGCAATAGCCATCTCAGTGCAGAATGATCGGTCCTCAATGTAAAGTGTTGACCATACATGTACTTATGGTAATGTTTAATGCATTCCAATACCGCCAGAAGCTCACGTCGTGTCACACAGTAGTTCCCCTCAGGTTTTGAGAGTACACGGCTGTAGTATACCCCTTATGCCATAGCCGCTCGCATCAGTATCCAGCACAAATTTTTCTCCAGCTATGGGATACGCTAGCACTGGTGACGTACATAATAATTCTTTGAGTTTCTGGAAGGATTTTTCCTGTGGCTCGCCCCAATGGTATGGTCTTGACTTCTTTGTCAGCTCATGCAAGCTTGCAGCTACACTGGCAAAATTCGGCACAAAACGTCTGTAGTATGTGCAAAGGCCCAAAAAGCTGCGCAATTCATGAAGATTTTTAGGTTGATGCCAGTTTCTTACTGCTTTTATTTTATCTTCATCTGTTGAGATTCCGTCTGCTGTAACACGATGCCTCAAATACTTTACTTCTTTCTGAAACAATGCACATTTCTTCAAGCTGAGTTTCAATCCAGCTGATGATATTCGTTGAAGAACTTCTGCCATGTTTTTGAGGTGTTCACCAAAAGATTTCCCCATCACGATTATGTCATCGAGATATACCAAGCATGTCTTCCAGTGAAGTCCTATCAGTACCTTCTCCATTAGGCGTTCAAATGTGGCCGGAGCATTGCAGGGACAAAATGGCATGACTTTGAACTGCCATAATTCGTTGCCGACACTGAAGGCAGTTTTCTCCTTGTCTTTCTCTGCGATCTCCACTTGCCAATATCCGCTTCGCAAGTCCAGCGTAGAGAACCATTTGGTACCAGCTAGCGTGTCCAAAGTGTCATCGATCCTGGGGAGCGGATAACTGTCCTTCATTGTTATGAAGGACAGTTATGTCATTGAGCTTCCTGTAGTCTACGCAGAATCTAGTACTGCCATCTTTCTTTTTAACTAAGACTACAGGCGAACTCCAAGGACCAGAAGATGGCTCAATTACGCCATCACGCTCCATTTCACTTACAAGCTCTTTTACTTTATCTGGCTTTGCTAGGGCTACGCTTCTGGGTGGCTGTTTAATCGGCCTAGCTTCGCCTGTATTAATTTCATGTTTAACCAATGCAGTTCTACCCTGGCTTTGGCTTCCCATGGTGAAGATACTGGCATGCCTTTTTAGTAACTGTTTGGCTTTATTTTTATCTGTCGCTGATAGACCTGCTACCCATTTCTCTACGTATTCCTCAAATTGTTCACGTTCTTTTGCGGACAAATTAGTAGGCTCTATCTTCTTCTCCCAGTTTATTATTTCCTCTGCTGGAGTACACTGGCCAACATCGGAGTTTTCTTTGATGACTTTTTCATGGTCTGACAAGTTAAGCATTCTTATAGGGACTATTCCTCCTTTACTAGTTTTCACTAGAGCTTTCGCTGTTATAAGCTCTCTCTTTAGATCTGCCGGTTCTACAAACCACAACCGATTGTTCTCACAATCTCCCTGCATCCGTGCCCATATGACTGTTTCAGACTGCGGCGGTAACGTCTGACTCTCAATAGCAAATACTCTTGTTACTTGCGATTTGTTGTCATATCCAACATCAAGGGGTATTTCCACATTACGCCACATCATCAGCTGTTGTCCCATATGTAGATTAATGCCATGATTAATCATAAAATCGGCTCCAATAATACCATAGACAGTGGGCCTTATTATTGACTGCGATGCCCCTGTGTCTATGGTAAGTACTTGCTTTTCCCCGTTGATGTGTCCGGTCGCAGTGAGGTTGCTATTTTTCTGCTGCATCACTGATATGGAGATTGTGGGGCCCTCGTTTGTGAGAGCTAGCTCTTGCCCCTTAGTGCTAGCTCGTTTTAGTTTAACGGGGACTCTTGTGATGTTGTTTGGTTCACCCGTTTGCTGTTTCTTAGTGGCGAAACAGATCTACCTCTCTTCCTTTTTGCTTTGCAGCTGCGTTGAAAATGACCGATCCTTACGCAGTTAAAGCACTTAGGCTTTTCTTTGATAGCATTCTCTGCCAGCAGTTGTCGCATTGCCTCCTTAACGCTAGCCACTAGGTTGTTATTGTCCTCAGACAAAACCTCCACATTCCGCACTTTACATATCTGTGGCTTGAAAACCATCCTGGCAGTCTCTTGAGCCAGCGTAAATGACACAGTTTCAGCGAAAGTGGATTTCTGCGTAGCGCACACCGCCAGTTTAACATCAGAGTCGCGAATGCCGTTAACGAAAGCCTCAGTTTTAAAATGGTCCAGGAAAGGGTGACTCTCGCCTGGATATGTGAGCTGCACTAAACGCTCGATTTCCATTGCGAAATCTTGTAGAGATTCGTTAGGCTTCTGAACTCTACATCGCAATTCCATTCTGTATAAATCGCGCTTGTGCTCACCACCATACTTGCGCTGCAATGCTGCCATTATTTCATTATAGTTGTTTCTGCAGCTTACTGGCACCGTCTCAAGTACCTCTGCGGCTGTACCCTTTAAGGACAAGATCAACTCTATGGCCTTTTCTTCAGCATCCCATCCATTTCTGCTAGCAACCGTCTCGAACTGGAATTTGAAGATGCCTAATGGTACGCTGCCGTCGAAGCATGGCGCTTTTATCCGCGCAGAAACTTCCGCAACTGCTCGTACTGGACCGCCACTACACTCCAGGTTATGCATTTTGTCCTCTAGAGCATGCAATTTCTCTTCGAACTCTTTTGCATGCTGTTCCAGGCCACCGCGTTCTAGATGTTGGACTCTATCCGCCAGCTCTGAGAATTTATTCTCAATAGAATCCACCCTCCTGTTAATGGCTTCAGAAACCTCTACCAGGGTCTCGTTCATGGCTTTATTTGACTCCTGTATTTTGGCTACAAGTTTTTCCTGCATCTGCTGATTTTTGGCTACAAGCTTTTCCTGCATCTGCTGAGAGTTCTGTTTTATTTCAATTATTTCGGCTACCAGCTTATCACTGCTGATTCTTGATGCAGTTTGTGCATCACTGATTGCTTTTATCAGCTGAGAGTTCTGTTTCATTTCGATCATCATAGCAGCGAACAATGCATTTATGTCCATGCTGCTGGTCGTGGCAGGAGGGCATACCTACACATCGTCTTTGTCCTCAAGCTCGTATATCCCGATGTCCATGCCGCGATTCTTAAACTCATCTATCAGCCTCTTCTGCAGTTCAGCCTTATTACCTGCAGTTGGCAATTCTAGCTTGCTGAGCTCCTTTTTCAGCTGTTCGACCTTTAGCTCATCAAATTTCATGATTATTTATTTTAATTTTATAATGTCCTTTTTTTCCCTTAAATTGCAATGTCCTTTTAATTATTTTTGCAATCCCACTTCTGACACCAATTGTTACGTTTTTAGACCTTTTCGTAAAAACGGTTTTATTACTTATCCTTCAAGGATTCGTTTTATTGCATCAAATTAAAACACGGACAAATTAATTTTAGAAATATAGTGCGGCAACACTTTATTTATTACTTTATTTACACGAGTATTTGTACTACTCAACTCTCAGCGATGTTAACACGTCTATATTTGAAATCACACTGACTCACTGAGCTCTGGCAGCACCTTTATATAGCAAAAATTTGACATGTGTGTGTTTGTATACATGACAATGCTGACTTGTTTGGTTTGCTTATGGTAACTATGTGTGGTTGAATGTATGAGTGTTCTGTGTGTTTTGCCTATGGTAACTATGAGTGGTTGTATGGATGAGTGTGTGGTTTTGTTTCTTCTACGTGTACATGTGTATACTTGTGAATCTGTTTAGCTTTATTAGCAGCGAATACTTGCATACAAGATCATTAAGAATAACATCTCTTAGCATTTATGTTGCTAGGTTTGTTGTTGTTGTGGTTTACTCTTATTGGCACAGCCTTGAATGATGTTGTATATTCTGGAGTATTCCATTTCCGTTAATTTGAATATTATCTATATAGTGTTGACCAGGGTTGTAACATTTTGACAACTATAGATTAATTGGCAGTGCTGCCAAGTACATATAGCCACATTGTCGTTTTATTTAAATGTATTTCTAATCTTTGTAACAATATATATATATATATATATATATATATATATATATATATATATATATATATAGAGTTATCCATTTTGCGGTTTCAAAAGTAAACGTAAATAAAACACATATAAAATATTTTTTTTTTTCATAATATTTCTTTTTTATTATAAAGTTTGAACGTTGACATTATGTGTGAAATACTACATCATTTAAATGACCACCACGCGAAGTGTTGCAAACATTGATTCTTTTGAGGTAATTTTCGACCACTCTTTGACACATATTGGGCGGTATCTCAGCCATAACTTGACGAATGTTGGTATTTAAGTGCTCAAGAGTTAAAGGTTTATCTGCATAAACACGTTCTTTCGCGTAGCTCCACAAAAAAGTCTAATGGCGTCAAATCGCATGATCTTGGTGGCCAGTTGATATCGCCACGACGAGAAATTACGCGAACAGGAAATGTCTCTTGCAATAAAGCCATATTCGCTCGAGTTGTGTGGTATGCGACACCGTCTTGTTGAAACCACATATTCTCCAAGTCGTATTCTTCAATAGCAGGGGAAAAAAAGGCGGTTATCATAGTCCTAATTTCTAACAACGACGAGGAATCGACACATTCGGGTCTTCGGCAACACTTTCACTTACAGCAGCGATGTTTTCAGTTGAACGAGGTAAAGGAACTAAAGAACAACGGTATTTTGTATTGTTCTTGGATTTAAAATTTATAACATTGTATTTTTCATTAACCTGTAATTCTAAATCGAGAAAATTAGAGTAGATTCTAATATTTATTGCAGCAGTATATGTGGAAATTGGTGGAAAATAAGTGAGTTAGTTTTAATTTGATATCGCGCAGTTAAAATCATTTGGAAATCCAATAAGTAAACCTTATATTCAGAATCAAACTGATCTGAATAACTTAATTCGTAAATTAGTGCTCTCAAGAAACAAGTCTTAGCTTCTTGCATCAAAATTAAAACAATGTAATTTGATGCATATATATATATATATATATGAGCGTGAAGAGCGTGACGCTCATCGGAGTAAGACGTGTTTTTCTGTGCTCTGTATAATCCTTCAATCTTGACTTAAAACTGTTAACAAATAAATTCGAATGCAAATAATTGAATTTTTGTCGTGCGTTTATTTTTGTTTTTGAATTGTGCTAAAAAAAAAAAATACATAAAATAAAATATAAAAAACAACGACTTTATGCTATAAAAGTAATTTATTCTAGTCCTCACATTTCATACGTTTTTATATTGACATACATTCATACCAGCATACTCGAATATTTAACATACAAACAATAACACTAACAATTAAATCTTTAAAGTGTCTCTTTTCTGCTTTTGTTTTCTTTGCTGAATAATATACTGCATACATTTTTCTCAACAATAATAACAACAACCAATGATTATATACATATATGTAATTTAAAATTTTAACATTAAACAACAATAATAATCATCTTTTGTGCAAATTACAAAAATTAACGAAATATCCAACAAAAACACTTAACCAAGAAGAAAGCAAAAAATTCCGCAAATTCAAAGCAACAACTAACATAATACTTATAATTATTAATCAATAACAACAATAATCAGCAATAAATTCATATACCAGCAAACATAAATTAACTAAAAAAACTAAAAAATTTGAACTGCTCCTATTTTTATTTTTAACGTTTAAAGTAATATTTATTGATATGGCCTGTTTAGCAAAAAATTGTACCATATCAAGCGAAGATGACAGAATGATTGTCTGTTGGCTTTGCCATGAATGTTGTCATTATAAATGCTGTGGTATCTCTGGGTTAGTAGCAGAAGCTTTATCCAAGATTAATGGACTACATTGGTGTTGTGAAAGCTGCAGGAAAATAGGAGTCGACTATTATCGTTTCTTCCAAAATACGAAATCGAAGTTTCTGGAATTACAGGATGAAGCTTCTAAGTTAAACGAACGTATTTCCGCTTATGGTAAATTGTTTGACGATTTTAAATCGTTAGATAATCTGAAGTCTCCTCCACAAAAAAAACGTCGTAAGTCACCTAGAATCAACAAAGAAAAATGTGATGATCCTCCGGCTGTTTCGTGCAAACCTACATCATCTTTAGGAACTGGTTTAAATACATGCCCTTCAATAAATACAGAATTAAATATCGCTAATTCACAGCAAAGTTATGCTGAAGCTGTCACCGAAATTAATCATACTACTATTGATCCGCTACAATCACATTCGGAGGTAGGTGCTTATAGTTCGCTACGAGCAGTACCTCCAAGAAAAACAATTTTCGTTTCTCGTTTGGCAAGCGATACTACTTCGGGTTCAGTTGAATCTTACGTAAAAAGTAAAATTGGCAACCATGCAGCCATCTCAATTCATAAATTCAATTTTTCTCAACCCAGATCTATATCATCTTTCAAAATTACGGTTTCTGTAGATCTTTATGATACTATACTTGATCCGAATTTCTGGCCAAATAATACTCTTGTTCGGGAATATGTGTATAGAAGTAGATCACAAAATATTGAAGTGCTGCCACAACGTCAATCTAACGCTCCAAAAAACTAAATGCAACTACTGATTATATTTCTATTGTTTACCAAAATGTCCGTGGCTTGAGAACTAAACTATCAACTCTATATATGGAAAGCTTCAACATTGATCATCATGTCTTGGTGTTCACAGAAACATGGCTCAATGACAATTTTTTAAATACCGAAATACTTTGTAACAACTTCAATATATTTCGCCGTGATCGTGGTAACAGAAGTACTGGTGGTGGTGTTCTTATTGCAGTTTCTTCTGATTTTTCTTCTGAGGTCGTCATCATTGATTCTTCGCTTGATATAGAATTTATATCTGTAGTAATAAAACTTAATCATAAAAGAGTATATGTTACCTGTTCTTATATTCCACCATCTTCCCCGCAAATTTTATATACTATGCATGCCGAAGCTATAGGATTAATCGCTCGTTCCGCTTTTGCTGGTGACTCTGTCTTTGTTTTTGGTGATTTTAACTTACCTTCCATTGCCTGGGCATATCTGCCTGAAGACAAATATTTTGTTCA
>OY776281.1:197500-202500 GCA_963675445.1 Linnaemya vulpina | reverse complement strand
TAATTTCTAACAACGACGAGGAATCGACACATTCGGGTCTTCGGCAACACTTTCACTTACAGCAGCGATGTTTTCAGTTGAACGAGCGAAACGATGATGCACAGGCCTTACAATATTTGTAACCACCTCCAGTCTCTTCACAATTTCGCCACTTGCTTGCATAGTTGGACGATTATGTAAACCATAATCTCCTGTTAAAGCACGATATGTGGCTGTTTCAGAATCGCTATTTTTGTAGTATTGTTACGTTTTTTAGACCTTTTCGTAAAAAACGGTTTTATTACTTATCCTTCAAGGATTCGTTTTATTGCATCAAATTAAAACACGGACAAATTAATTTTAGAAATATAATGCGGCAACACTTTATTTATTACTTTATTTACACGAGTATTTGTACTACTCTACACTTAGCGATGTTAACACGTCTATATTTGAAATCACACTGACTCACTGAGCTCTGGCAGCACCTTTATATAGCAAAAATTTGACATGTGTGTGTTTGGTTACTTGACAATGCTGACTTGTTTGTTTTGCTTATGGTAACTATGTGTGGTTGTATGTATGAGTGTTCTGTGTGTTTTGCCTATGGTAACTATGAGTGGTTGTATGGATGAGTGTTCTGTGTGGTTTTGTTTCTTCTTCTGCTATGTGTATATGGTTGTGTATACTTGTGAACCTGTTTAGCTTTATTAGCAGCGAATACTTGCATACAAGATCATTAAGAATAACATCTCTTAGCATTTATGTTGCTAGGTTTTTCGTTGTTGTTGTTTACACTTATTATTGGCACAGCCTCGAATGATCTTGTATATTCTGGAGTATTCCATTTCCGTTAATTTGAATATTATCTATATTGTATAGACCAGGGTTGTAACATTTTGACAACTAGAGATTAATTGGCAGTGCTGCCAAGTATATATAGCCACATTGTCGTTTTATTTAAATCTATTTCTAATCTTTGTAACAGTATGTTTTGATAACACTGCTCTGCAAAAAATAACTTTTTGTCGCTCCTTTAAATAAAACTATGTGCACTATATGGATTTTGATGCGGTAAACTCGAATCTGTTTTCGGTTTTTTTCCGTCAGGTCCAGATTTTTTTTATGGGCGTGGCAATTTTTTGCCCTTAAATTAGCCAGGTACGTAGAAATATTTCACCCTAACTCGGAAACGAGTCATTCGATTTTAAAAAGTAAAACACCAGAAGATGTGTAAGAAAATTGTTTTTATTCTAATCACATACAGTTTTTCTTTATCTCATCGTTTTGGAAATATTCAGAGATCAATCGAGAAAAAATTTTATAACAGATTTTAGAAATAAAAAAGGTATTAACCATAAAAATCGGTTATAAAATTTAGATTTTATTTTCAATTTACCGCAGGTACCCAATGTTGTCATGCTACCAACCTTTCATATGCGTGACGATAGCATTTCGGTAGGTGAACAGGTAAAGGAACTAAAGAACAACGGTATTTTGCATTGTTCTTGGATTTAAAAGTTATAACATTGTATTTTTCATTAACCTGTAATTCTAAATCGAGAAAATTAGAGTAGATTCTAATATTTATTGCAGCAGTATATGTGGAAATTGGTGGAAAATAAGTGAGTTAGTTTTAATTTGATATCGCGCAGTTAAAATCATTTGGAAATCCAACAAGTAAACCTTATATTCAGAATCAAACTGATCTGAATAACTTAATTCGTAAATTAGTGCTCTCAAGAAACAAGTCTTAGCTTCTTGCATCAAAATTAAAACAATGTAATTTGATGCATATATATATATATATATATATATATATATATATATATTTATATATATATATGAGCGTGAAGAGCGTGACGCTCATCGGAGTAAGACGTGTTTTTCTGTGCTCTGTATAATCCTTCAATCTTGACTTAAAACTGTTAACAAATAAATTCGAATGCAAATAATTGAATTTTTGTCGTGCGTTTATTTTTGTTTTTGAATTGTGCTAAAAAAAAAAATACATAAAATAAAATATAAAAAACAACGACTTTATGCTATAAAAGTAATTTATTCTAGTCCTCACATTTCATACGTTTTTATATTGACATACATTCATACCAGCATACTCGAATATTTAACATACAAACAATAACACTAACAATTAAATCTTTAAAGTGTCTCTTTTCTGCTTTTGTTTTCTTTGCTGAATAATATACTGCATACATTTTTCTCAACAATAATAACAACAACCAATGATTATATACATATATGTAATTTAAAATTTTAACATTAAACAACAATAATAATCATCTTTTGTGCAAATTACAAAAATTAACGAAATATCCAACAAAAACACTTAACCAAGAAGAAAGCAAAAAATTCCGCAAATTCAAAGCAACAACTAACATAATACTTATAATTATTAATCAATAACAACAATAATCAGCAATAAATTCATATACCAGCAAACATAAATTAACTAAAAAAACTAAAAAATTTGAACTGCTCCTATTTTTATTTTTAACGTTTAAAGTAATATTTATTGATATGGCCTGTTTAGCAAAAAATTGTACCATATCAAGCGAAGATGACAGAATGATTGTCTGTTGGCTTTGCCATGAATGTTGTCATTATAAATGCTGTGGTATCTCTGGGTTAGTAGCAGAAGCTTTATCCAAGATTAATGGACTACATTGGTGTTGTGAAAGCTGCAGGAAAATAGGAGTCGACTATTATCGTTTCTTCCAAAATACGAAATCGAAGTTTCTGGAATTACAGGATGAAGCTTCTAAGTTAAACGAACGTATTTCCGCTTATGGTAAATTGTTTGACGATTTTAAATCGTTAGATAATCTGAAGTCTCCTCCACAAAAAAAACGTCGTAAGTCACCTAGAATCAACAAAGAAAAATGTGATGATCCTCCGGCTGTTTCGTGCAAACCTACATCATCTTTAGGAACTGGTTTAAATACATGCCCTTCAATAAATACAGAATTAAATATCGCTAATTCACAGCAAAGTTATGCTGAAGCTGTCACCGAAATTAATCATACTACTATTGATACGCTACAATCACATTCGGAGGTAGGTGCTTATAGTTCGCTACGAGCAGTACCTCCAAGAAAAACAATTTTCGTTTCTCGTTTGGCAAGCGATACTACTTCGGGTTCAGTTGAATCTTACGTAAAAAGTAAAATTGGCAACCATGCAGCCATCTCAATTCATAAATTCAATTTTTCTCAACCCAGATCTATATCATCTTTCAAAATTACGGTTTCTGTAGATCTTTATGATACTATACTTGATCCGAATTTCTGGCCAAATAATACTCTTGTTCGGGAATATGTGTATAGAAGTAGATCACAAAATATTGAAGTGCTGCCACAACGTCAATCTAACGCTCCAAAAAACTAAATGCAACTACTGATTATATTTCTATTGTTTACCAAAATGTCCGTGGCTTGAGAACTAAACTATCAACTCTATATATGGAAAGCTTCAACATTGATCATCATGTCTTGGTGTTCACAGAAACATGGCTCAATGACAATTTTTTAAATACCGAAATACTTTGTAACAACTTCAATATATTTCGCCGTGATCGTGGTAACAGAAGTACTGGTGGTGGTGTTCTTATTGCAGTTTCTTCTGATTTTTCTTCTGAGGTCGTCATCATTGATTCTTCGCTTGATATAGAATTTATATCTGTAGTAATAAAACTTAATCATAAAAGAGTATATGTTACCTGTTCTTATATTCCACCATCTTCCCCGCAAATTTTATATACTATGCATGCCGAAGCTATAGGATTAATCGCTCGTTCCGCTTTTGCTGGTGACTCTGTCTTTGTTTTTGGTGATTTTAACTTACCTTCCATTGCCTGGGCATATCTGCCTGAAGACAAATATTTTGTTCAAACGAAGCAGAATTCGAATCATGCCGAATTTTTCAACATCTTATATGACCTTAACCTATACCAAATAAATGGAATTTTCAATAACTACAATAGGTTATTAGATTTAATATTCGTCAATGATGTGGCTGAGTGTTTCATTAGGCGCTCATCCCCCATTACAACTCCTGAAGACTGTTACCATCCCTCAATAGAAGTAGTGGTTTCAATTCTATCAAAATCAGTTAGGCCCTCGTTTTGCAGAAATGAAATTGTCTACTCGTTCAAACATACTAACTACAATATGTTAAATGAGCTGTTCGCTGACACAAATTGGGGCAATATTTTATCGTGCCATACTGATGTCGACCAGATGACTAAAGCCTTCTATAATAAGATTTACTCCTTTATAGATTTGTGTGTTCCAAAAATAAAACCTAAGAAAACAACTGGTCCACCCTGGAATAATAAACTTTTGACTCGTGCCAAAAATAAGAAAAATAAGTGCTTTAATAAATTTAAACAGTCTGGTTCCCCTGCAGACTATCTAAGGTATTCGATTAGCCGCTCTGGATACATTTCGCTTAATAAGACATGTTATGATAACTATATAAACAGAATGAAATATAATTTTAAACGTAATCCAAAGTCATTTTTCAAATTTGTCAATTCCAAGCGAAAAATAACTGGCTTTCCTTCTTGTATGAAGTTTCAACAAATGGAATCCTGTGATGACGCCATTATAAGCAATTTATTTGCCGATTTTTTCTCGACAACTTATTCGGATGCTACCTACGACAATTCGTTTAACTATCCAGTCAGGATAACAGCCAACCAATCAACCTCTATTCAATTTATTGATATATCAACAATCCGCATGGAATTAAAACGCCTTAAATTTTCTTTCAACTTTGGTCCAGATAAAATTCCTAGCAACATTTTGATAAACTGTGCTGACAGTATTGCTGTGCCATTAGCACTTTTATTCAATGCGTTAATAAAATCTGGTCATTTTCCTTATGTATGGAAGAATTCCTTTATAATTCCATTGTTTAAATCAGGAAATAAATCTGATATAGCCAACTATCGTGGTATTGCAAAACTGAGTGTTATTCCCAAACTATTTGAAAAAATTGTC
>OY776281.1:152500-182500 GCA_963675445.1 Linnaemya vulpina | reverse complement strand
TTTCAAAGTTGTATCACTCTATAAAAAATACCCTATAAAAATGCACTAAATGAAAATCCCTGCAGTGAATTAGATACTTTTGCAATTAAGCTCCTGGTCTTGCCATTTAGCAACGCGGAAGTTGAAAGTGTTTTTGGTGGCATAAATCTCATCAGAACGAATATTAGAAATATAATGATGTTAGTTGTTTATATTCGGGATGGTTTGAAAAGTTTGCGAAAGTTTTAAAATAACGAACGATCTGATAAAAATGCAATAAGAACATATGTACTCGCATGTTACAATGATATCTCCATCAAGTCTTCAGAACTTGAAGAAGAAAATTACGTGCATACTTAATTTATAGTTAAATTTTATTTTTCTAATCGTAGCCAATGGATATAATCCTTAAAGACTATTAATATGATATGAAATAATATTTCATAACCATTAATGGTTGATGTTATTTTGATTTTTTTTTTGTTAATTTTATAATAATTCAATGTGATATTGAATTTAATGATACCTTTGATATAAAAAAAAAAACTTTATGAGTGTCCATAAATATGTACATATACTTCAGGATATATTCTGTTACTTTTTAATCATTTTGCTTCATTAAAATGATGTGCAATATGTGTTTATAAGGAAGAATTATGAAAAATAAACAATTTACAAAGATTTATTAATTAAAGTAACAAAAAATAATACAATTAAAATATTAGCATTATTTTTTGGCAGTTTAGGATTCTTTTTAATATTTTTTTGCATTATTTTAAGGCCGATTTAGCTGTAAAATATTTTTGGATATGGCCACACTGTTTCGCATACACGCGTCCTTCAGCTTACTATTTGAAATGCAAAAACCTAATTAAATCTTTTAAGCGATTATCTACTTAGCAGAAGAATGATTTCCTACAGCGTAGTAGAGTAAAGAAGAGTTTTTGCTTAACTTAAGAGAGGTAAACAATATGCGGATTGGTGGAGTTGATGGCGATTTTACGTTACAAAATAGGAAGAACGAATACGTAAGACACAAACTAATTCAAACTCTTACAAAAATAAGGAGAAAAAAAAAAGGATATTAAACTTGATAATTTAATGGCTATTGGTTGCGACGGTACTGTCGTCAACACAGGAAAATTAACTGGGGTAATTAAACTTTCGAAAAAAAGGTTTTATCGTGCGTTATTTGCATGTTGCACTTAACCCATTATGCTCCAAGCTCAAAAAGTTGTTATGTCTTAACGAAATTTTCGAGGCTAGCTTAAAACCAACTTAAAATTTTTTGTTAATTGTTTTTCCTAATGTGTCAACCTTGAAAAATCTAGGTCGAGACTTCGACCGCCGGGATAATTAGAGCAATAAATTTGCTGTATTATATAATAAAGACTAAAGGCAGAATTAGTTTGTGCGTGCTGTTTTGTTTCTGTTCAATTAAAAATCTGTACGTGTAGTTTGTTGTTCCTTTTTCTGTTCTGTTGCAGACAAATCTGTATAAAATAGAATTCAACGTTAAGTGGCAGCCAACAGGGCTTATGTATTAGTTTTTTGTGGTTTTATATATGATACAATTTTTATTGATTTTATTTTTGTTTTAATTCAAGATTTTTTAGTTTGTATATTTTTATTAAATAAAAAACAATGGAAGATGAAAAGCTTATATTTTTAGTTGAAGAAAATTACATTTTGTACAACAAATTTAACAAATTTAAAGAATGATTACCTTTTGCTTTTAAAAACAGCTGATTCCATTAACAGAACAAGTAATTACAAAGTATTTTCTACAGAACTTCACAGCACAGAACAGTAATAGAAAAAAAAACCGATGAAACCTTAAGAGTAAACTTACTGATAAGTGAAAAATTTTATTAATTTATTGTAGTTTAACAGTTTTATTTATTTACAGAAATTAACAGCTTTTAGAAAATTATTTAAAATTTGTGTGGTAGGCTTCGAAGCAATTACCTACATATGTACATGCAAATTTACGTTGCATTTAGTACAAGTATAGGCAGTATGCCTCTTCTTCATGTGTATGGTTTTTACGCTGGGCGATGGCGTGGATTGAGCCGCCGTGTCGACATCACTTTCTTTATCGGGTGAGATTGATATCGAATTTTTCAAATCAATTTGAGACATGCATTTGTTATTGGTTTTTCCAGCAATCATATAATGCAATTTCCATGCATTGTCGCGCTGTACAAGCACGTGACCCAAAGTGGCCACCAGCACTTCTTTCTTCTGATTCCAACTCTATAATTAGCAACAGCATTATCGTGTAAGGCACCTGCTCCCATGTACTTATTGTAATCAGTATTAGGATTACCTCGGGGCACCGCAATATTTTTTTCCTATCGTATCGCATTACGTTTTTTAAAGGATCCATTTTATCATAACCCGTAGCCCAAAGTGGCTTCTGCATTATCTCTCCATCGAACTTATTATGTTCTTCGTTGAATGCGTAATCTATATCGTGTTTAACTAAATTTTTTTTAGGCCTACGTTTGCCAAACTGTTTGCAGAAATTTTATCTGTTGCACAAAAATCTTGCTCTTTTAGGAGATAAAATAAGTGGTATCCGGTGAAAAAATTATCGAAATGCACAGTGTGTTGTGCAGGATTCTTGCAAACTGATGAAAGACTCAAAACCATCAAACGTACAGCGTACTGTTCAAAAGCAACGAACACATATTTTTTTTTATTTTCATAACATTTATGTGTCAATATAAATGTTATAAAAATTCCTCTTGTCTCCACAAGAGGAATATGACAATACTTCATTTTAAGAGAACCCAATAGATATTACTCCAAGTACATCAAATACCGCACACTCTAAACTAGCACAACATATAAATATCCTCGCAAATAAAGCAAATTTAAGTCCAATAAATCAAAATTATCACATAAAAACAGTACTACTTGATATATGTGAAAAACAAATGGAGCCGTTAGAAGTTAACGTAGTAAAGTAAGCTTGCCGAAGTGGTACATGCTGTACCTGCAACACAAGTTTCTGTTGAACGTGCGTTTAGTACACTTGCTATAGGCTAGACCAAGTTGAGATCTAAGCTCTCAAAGAAGTCAATTTCAAACATATTAATTACAAAATGAAATTTTGACTTGCTTAACTGCTCAGCTCTTAAAATAGAAAAAACTGAATAACAGTTTAGTTTAATACACATATTTAATATATATTGTATCGTTGTTGCTGCCAATAAATTATATACATATTTTCATTTAAAAATATTAGAGTTATTGAAATAATTATTGTTGTTTTTATTTATATTTATCAGATTTTTCCAGTTGCTATTGCTATTTTCTCTGGATACTGAAACATATCATGTAGTTGCCGTAAGTAATTTGAGAAACAAACAAAAATGTTCATACATATATGTACGTTTTTTTTAGCGAACATGTACTTTTTTCAAACTTGAACATGTACTTAAAATTCATGAATACGAGTATGTTCATATTGCATATGTACTTTTCTTGTTGAACACAACATGAACATAATTTGTAGGCACACGCGAAGCTGTTTATTGAACATGTACTTTCTTGCCGCGTACGTACAAGTTAAGAAACAATGTTTTTGTTTCTTTAAAAAAATAAAATAACTTCAAAATATTATCAGTACTATGAAGTGTTCTTCATTTATATATATTTTCTAAGAAATTTAATCTGCGTTTTTCAATTCTATGTTCATTAAATTGATCGATTAGTGTTTTTATTTTCTTCATTAAAATCTGTTCCTCGACAGTAGGGTAAGAAATTTCGTCAAATATTTGTTCATATGATTTGAGGATTTTTGTTAAATTAGTCACATGAAACAAGAATGTAAATTCATCAAATAAATATCAGTTCGGGTTAATACGTATTTTTTTCCTTCTATGTGCTCTATCATGTGTTTCTTTAACAATGCGTATTTGCTCATTCTTATCCAATACGTCTTTTAGTTTTATAGGCGCGTAAACAAATTTTGATCCAATAAATGTGTCTTTGATTATTTTTCCATATCTATGCATGTTTTCAGTATTTGTATGTAGTGATATAATTCTCTTGGGTTGTATGATTTTTTTTAATTCAGTTATTAGGTTATCATTGTTAAAAAAAATTAATGGTGTACCGTATTTTTCCGGAGAAAATAGTTCGTACTCGTGTTTCTACTAAACTTTTTGTTGGTACTAATTCTGTTTGTAAGCCGTAGAAATTAAATGGTTGTGAAACTGATTTGATTGCATCACTATGTGAGCTTTCGGCTGAATGCATGGTGTCAATTGAAGATGTGTTTATAATCTGTCGAGACAATACATCAGCTACTACATTCTCTGTGCCTGGCTTGTATTTCATTTTAGCACCGTAATCTTCTATTATAGCTTTCCAGCGTTTTAGTTTAGGGTTAGGATTCTTTTCTGAAATGGCGCAAGTTAAAGATTGATGGTCTGTGAAAATAGTGAGGTCGGCTATGCCATATATATAATTCCTCAGTTTTTGTAGGGCCCATATTATGGCCAATAATTCTTTTTCGTTTGTGCTGTATCTCTGTTCTGTTTCACTCAAAGTTCTTGACAAGAAATAAATGGGGTTCTTATTTTGGCTTAACACGGCTCCAATAGCTATGTTGGATGCGTCCGTTGTTAATTCAAATGGTTTTTAAAAGTCTGGTTGGAATAATTCCACCTGTTCTTTTAATTTTAATTTTTCTACAGCCGCTATGGCTGCCTGGTCTAATTTAATTTCTTTATTTGCACTTTTATTCTTACCTACATGTGCGTTTTCTCCCTTCAAATGTATGGTTAGAGGTTTTGTAATTTGAGCGTATTCCTTTACAAATCTACGATAATAACCTGTTAGTCCTAAAAACCCTCTCAAGTCTTTGAGGGTTTTAGGAATGGGGAAATTTTCAATAGCGCTTATTTTCTCTGGGCCTGTTGATATTTTATTGTGTTTGATGATGTGACCTAAGTACTCAACTTCGGACATAAAGAATTTTGATTTTTCATCCGAGACTTTTAGAGTAGCCTTTTTGAATGCATTAAAGACAATGCTTATATGTTTCATGTGCTGTTCTGCTGTAGATGAATAGATCAAAACATCATCTACGTAGACATATACAAGTTTACCTATGAATTCTCTTAATATGTCATCTACACACCGTTAAAAAATTGAAGGTGTATTCCTCAATCTGAAAGGCATACGTATGAATTCATCTTGCCTCCATTTACACAAAAAAGCTGTTTTTTCCCTGTCACTTGCTTTAATTCTAGTTTGATGAAAACCAGATTCCAAATCTAAGGTGGTGAAAAATGTTGCTTTACCTAAATTCTGCAAAGTTGTGTTCACATCAGAGATAATATATCTATCTGTAATTGTGTGTTCATTTAATTTGCGGAAATCTATTACCATTCTTCTTTTAGGTTTTCCACTTTCGTCACCTCCTTTTTTATGTAGCGTTAACATTGGAGAATTGTAGGGGCTGAAGCTCCTTTGGATTATCCCATCTTTCAATAATTTTTCAATTTTCTTATTAACGAATTCAATATCGTTCATATTTCCAGGATATTGTTTCGTCCAAATTGGATCCTTGCAAGTTGTTCTAATACTTGTTTCTGTGGTTGTGGTGAAAGGCAAAGAACCTATTCTATTATTTTCCTGCATCAAATTATTTATTTCTAATTCGTATTGTTTATCTCCTATAGAGTAATTTATTTTCTGCGATAATTCTGGGACAGTGAACAATTTTCTTCCTATGTCTATGACTGCATTTAATTGTTTTAGCCCTTCAACTCCTAGCATTAAATCATAATCATCATTACTTTTGATTTCGAAAAATTCTAATTCTTGTTTAAATAATTTTATTTTCAGTTTATAATTTAAAATCGATTCACCGTGCATGGTGATCATTCTAAATTGTCTTGTTTTAATTCTAGGTCCAATAATTAAATTCTTATTAATATAATTATGGGTTACACCACAATCTATAAAAATTTTATAATTTTTTTCATCTTCGTCTTTCATATATATATGGAGCAACCCACCTATTAGTTTAAAGTGTTATAAATACTATTATTATTATATCGTGACTTACTACTCTTTTCTGTTGTGGTACTGGCGTTTTCATCTCTATTTTGGGTTGTCTCCATTCTATTGTTGCGCTGAAATTTGTTGTTGTTAAAGTTTCCGCTTTGGTCTCTCATTCTTTTCCGGGGTTGGCTGTGAAATCCTTGTGGGTTGTATTGGATTTGCCTGGTGTTGCCAGAAGATATGTCCATTGGCTCTGGCTTCGGAAAATTTTGGTGTAGTTGACGTTGTTGTTGATTTTGTTGATGATGTTGATTTTGTTGATGATGTTGATTTGGTGAATGATAAGAAGGTCCTCTGAAGTGTTGTTTACTTTCGAATCGTTGACGTGGTTGTTGATTTTGCTGTGCTTTTATATGATGGCCTCTGTTGTTTCCGTGATGGATATTATGTTAAAAACTTCTGTGGTTACTATCATGCTCTATAGTTTCAGCGATGGCATGTGCGTGTTCTAGATCTTTTATCGGGTTTCCGTAGAGGGTTGATCGGATGAAGTTATCATCTATGCCGTTCTTAAACGTTCGGACAGCATCTTCCATTGCATGTGCCATCATACACTTGATTGACTCTGGGGGATCTCCAGACATTGCAATTTTTGATGTTACCGCTGTCAGTGCTTTTCTAACTTCATCATGAAATTCTGATAGTGATGACTTGCCTTGTGTTAATTTGGTAATTCGTCCTTAAGGACATACAGTGGCCGTTGTTCACAATAAGTGTAGTCCAATATATTTAAGATTGCTTCAAAGTTAAAAATCGATTTGTGGTTCAAGAGGATATTTGATGCGGGTCCAACTATCTTTGATTTGACAATGGATAGTGCTTCTACATATTTGTTGGAATTGGAATGTCTGCTAATGCTATTCATTAGACGTGTAGCATCTTCTCTCCATAACCGATAGTTGCTCTTTATTCCATCAAATGTGGATAGTGATTTGAATATTTCAAGATTTATGTCGTTCAGTCTATTATATGCAGCTACCCTTGGTTCTAAAGCTACGGCATATGGTTGATTTACAACTCGATTTATTGCGATTTGTTCCAATCTGCTGCGTAGCGTTGTTTTCTTGTGCTTTTCTCATTAAAAACTTTATTGGTTTATTTCAATTTATACTTTACGTTCCTTTCTATGAGGAATTCTTTTTAAGTTTGAAATATCCTGTTTCTATGCAAGATTATTTGTTATCCTTGCTGCGGCAAGGAATTTGGTCCGCTCCATTAGAGGATATCAATGTAATATCCTCCTGGCAGGATCGCCAGTTAAGAAACAATGGTTTTTTTTCCTTAAAAAAATAAAATAACTTCAAAATACTATCAGTACTTTGAAGTGTTCTTTATTTATATACATTTTCTTAAATTAACACTAACTTAATTGAGTATGATTAAGAACTGTTTTTTGTGAGTTTTCTTATGAACTATGAACTAGCTTGCTTAATGGCTAGGTTCTTCTGAGTTTACATATGAACTGAAGAACGGAAGTATTTACATTTCTATTTATACTTTCCTTCTGTATATCTTAAATTAGTTAAATGTCTATTGTCTAGAGATAACTAAAGTATTTACATTTTGGTTAATACTTTCGTTTAGTATATGATAGTGATGAAAATACTTAGAATTGTTAAATGTATATTGTCTATTAAATATGTTTCTTATCGCTAATGTGATAGCAATGGTCATTATAGTGTGACCTTGGTATTATTTTATTACATATGTTATGTTTATGATATTTGCCTTATCTCTAGCTTAGCGTAGTTATAGTTGTTTTATGGATTTGTTTTATCTTTATTACTTTCTTTGTTAATTAAAAGTATTTAATGTTACTTCAAGTGACACGGGATGTTAACTTACACGTACTTAAAATGTTTGAACATTTGAACGTGTGTGTTTGATGTGTGTTCCAATCGAACAGTACATGTTAATTTTATGATCGTGTTCAAAATATAACAAAGAACATGTACGACTGTGTTGAACACGAACAAAAATTTTTAAACACACATAAATGTTATGAAAATAAAAATATGTGTTCGCTGCTTTGAACTGTGTTCGTTTACATTTATGTACGAGATTTTTGTACGGTGTGTGTACTTTTATGAACTCTGCTCAAAACTACGCTAGCACCTTGGCCAAATTGTTTATAACATGTATCCGTTGCTCCAGCGTATGATCGAAATTGATACAAATAACCTTTTGATAAACACAAACATTGAATGAAAACGCTACTGTTCACTATGAATCGTTCAACAAGAATGAGAAAATGTAGCACAAATAAACAAATTCTTTCGTTTTCTTTAATATATATATATATATATATATATATATATATATGTATATATATATATATATATATATATATATATATATATATATAAATATGTATGTATATATATGTATGTATATATATATATATATATATATATATATGTGTATATATATACATACATATATATATATATATATATATATACATATATATGTATATATATATATACATATATATATGTATATATATATATATATTTATATATATATATATGTATATATGTATATATATATATATATATATATATATATGTATGTATATATATATATATATATATATATATATATATATGTACATATATATATATATATATATATATATATATATATATATATACATTGTCCAAGTTCACTTGAACAAAATATTTTTAAGTCAAGAAGTATCCAGACATGAATATCATGCCTGTTTTTTTTAAGTTGTTAACACTAACAAGTAAGCCATATTTTAAAATTCAATTGTAAAACCGACATTAGGTAAAATGTATTATTCACTAGCTTGTTATATCCCACCCAATTAACATCGCTTATTAACTATTAGTTGTCTAATTGAATATTATAAAACCCATTCAAATTGTTAATTTAACATTAAATAAAATATTGTATTTTGAATTTAAAATTATCCATTATCACTCTTCTCTGCATACAACATATCAATCAACCCATTACCCAAATATACATACATTGTATTGTAAGTATATTAACATAATCTTTCTGAGAGATTACTGCTGGGTACCCTACATCTATTCACAGGAAGATTCTATTACAAAATTGGCAGTCAAAAAATAATGCCAGCTTTGTTCATGGTCCTTCGAAAGTTAGACGGTCAGTGACCTAAAGGAGGAGTTGGAGTCCACCAAGTCCCATTTAATACCCTAAAACCTCACTCAAGGTATGTTGAAGTATAGCAAGTTTAGGTAGTGAAACATTACAGTGCATTCAAGTCGACCTGCAAATAAAGTGGTTGTTTGAGAGGGAAGTTAAACATATCGAGTTTCACCATACAAAAACCCAGACGCAAATCATTTGCTGAAAGGAAAGAAAAGGAGAATATAACAGAGAATCAGTAGTCTTGATTCAACAGTGGACGGAGATTATTGGTAAAGTGTGAATAAGAAAATTAAAAAAGTTATAACAAACATATATACATATGTATGTAGAAAGAAAAGTGAGAAGTTAATTCTGAAAGCAAAAAATATTAACATCAAAAAGAAGAAATTACACAGAAAACCCAAAAACCCAACAAAAAACGCAAATATACTTTAATAAAATACAAACATATATATGTATATACACTAAGAATATTTCTGCAACAAAAAGAAAAAATTACAAGAAAAAAAAAACCCCAAAAAACCAACAAAAAACGCAAATATACTTTAATATAAGTACCAACATATATATACTAAGAGTATTTCTTCAACAAAAAATAAAAAGGAAAGAATAAAATTTAACATCAGAAAACACCATATAAGAACGTGGAATATACATATGGCATCTAACAGGTATTTACAGCAAAATATTTAATATATTCATTATTGCATACATAAATTCCTGGAAGAAAGGAATGTAAAAAATTTATTTGGTACATATTGTTCTTATTTTGTAACTCAGTGAGATCAACAAGCACCTATACATAGGCTCATATACAGTTCTTACGAGAATATATACACATATATATACATATATATATATATATATATATATATATAAAGCATTCAGTGTCACAAACGTACATACATGTATATACATACATACAAGCCTGTGCATAAAGAGAAAGAAAAGAGCCTGAGAGTTAGTTCCTTATTTTCGTGAGAAACATTAATGATCTCTTGAGCAATACAAATTCACCACACTTTTGTATGTTAAAGTAACATAACTTAAGCAGAACACTCATTTCATTCCTGAACATATACTCATGTAGAAAACAGTGCAGACAAACCATTATTTAGTCCACTAACAGAGATAAGGTCATTGAATATATATGTATTAACTTTAACAGTCGAACACAAGACAAATTCATACAAAATTTCAGTACCAGGTATATAAAATAATAATAAAAAAAATAAAAAATTGTTTGATAACATTCTATATTGAATCTTTCTGTATTAGACTTTTTATTAATACAGAAAACAGGAATTTTGAATTTAGTTCAGAATATCCGTATTTGCAAAAAATCTAAGAAAAAAAGAAAAGAAAAAGAAAGAAACCAGCAATATTATAAAACATTTATACTTCGTCAGTATATCTTAAATTAATTACCCTAATACTTACCCTAGATGATCATTGATGATATACTTACCTAGCCACCACAATACTTACCTGGGAACCTATATTGAGAAATTACTTGATAGTATTGGTAATCCACACTAGATAACTCGTCATTTCTACTGTAGAACTGGAGTTATAGAATATAATTATCGCTGTATACTTACTCATTATATTTGATGATCATATATTCCTTGAGCTGAAGATTTGGAATAAATATCTATAATTGATTGTTACTCAAATAATTTTTTAAATCTCTAGATTTGAAAAAAAAACCCTTATTTATTGTTATATAATTGATTCGTACTCACATATCCTTTTACTCATTCTCATTATTCATCGTACTTAATAAAAGAGACCTATCGCTATACCCAATAACCCTATATACATAAAATAAATTGCCTTCTCTCAACCCAGGAGACCCTAAATTAAATATAAAATTAGAAGACCACTCTTACAACTGATAGGTTATACTTACCTACATTATTAAGTAACGAATACTGCATTTCAAGTTAATTCAACAATTAGCAAGACTCATCCCAAGAATTGTTTAAGATGAGTAGCCCACCCCGACCTTCACGACCACATATCAAGGAACATTTTAATTTTGACTGCGATCATCTTCTCGCATTTTGCGAACGGTACAAGGAGGCCGCAACAGGTGATCAGACAGAAACAATCCTTGAGGTGAAGTTAAGAGACTTGGACGCTAGATGGGAAAGGGTAAACATTGCCCACGAGGACATAATGTTGTGCAACGATGACACCATTACAGAGGACGTTCGGCATGAATCCCAGGAAAAGTATGAACTCTGTACAGAGGAATATTATAATTGCTCTGCCCAGATTCTCAGTCTGTTGAAGTCTGTACGGTCACTGAATCCTGGTTTCGCGAGGTTTCAGTCAACTTCTCGTCATTCTTTAACCCATCACGATAAGACCCAAATACCTTTTCAACCCAATTCGAATGATTGCATTAAACTCCCACCTTGTGATACGGAGGTATTTCACGGTAGTTATGAACAATGGCCCTCATTTCGGGACATGTTTACGGCCTTGTACATTAACCACTCGAAGCTCAGCAATGTCACAAGATTATATCACCTTCGCAATAAAACAAGAGGGGAGGCAGCAGCTATAATTAAAAGATACTTTCTCACTAACGATAACTTTGAGCTCGCTTGGGATGCCCTCAAGAATCGCTACGAAAATAGACGTGTGTTGGTTGATAATCAGATTAGGATTTTGTTTGACATCCTAATCTTCTGTGAGTGACTCTTTGGCCACCCTAAAGTCTCTTGGCATTCAAGTGGAGAGTTGGGATCCGATTCTCATTCGATTAATTTCCACAAAACTGTCAGAAAAAACCCTAGCCCTGTGGGAACAGTCGCTTACCTCTCCCCGGGAGCTACCCCAATGGTCTCACATGTCTCAATTTCTCATAGATAGGTACGAAACTGTGGAGAGGCTTAGTAGCATTAAGAACTACAAGGATGGATTTACTTTCAATAAGAAACCATCACCCAGCATACACACATATGTATCACAGGAGAATTTAAGTTCAGTTTGTAAATTATGTGAGGAGGAACACGCGCTCAGAACATGTCCAAAATTTAAAGCCTTTACGGTACAACAGAGAGTAGATTTTGTATTTCAAAACAGATATTGTAACAATTGCTTGGCAGTATCACACGTAAAATCAAATTGTAAGAGTAAGCATACTTGTCTTTACTGCAAAAAGCAACACCATACTCTTTTGCATATGAGACAAAATTCACAGAACCCTACACCAGCTTCAGAGAATAATCAATATGATTCAAACCATTCCAATAAAGTGCCGCAGAGCGAGTCTCAAAGAAACATACAGGTTTCAAAGAATAAAACTCCATGCGAATTCCCTAGCACATCGAAGCAATTTCAGGCCAATTTCTCTACTAGTAATGAGAGTATCTTGTTGCGTACGGCTCTCATTCAAATTGAGCATAGGGGTGAACTATTTCCTGTAAGGGCATTGATTGATCCCGGGTCTCAACGAACATTTGTGTCAGAGAGACTTCGAAGTAGGTTACAGTTACCCTATCGGGGGTCACACTTCGAGATTATTGGCATTGGGGGACAAAGGCAATCGGCTAGCAGAGAAGCAGAGTTTGTTTTGTATGCGAAGAGATATGACCTTAGAGTACCCATAAAGGCCATAGTATTACCCAAGGTGACAAGACACCTTCCAGCTCATTCCTTTGAAATCCCCAGTTCGTCTGGGCTTGCAGAATTAGATCTGGCGGATCCCACTTTCAATAAGTCGTCCCAAATAGACCTCATACTAGGCAATGATTACGAACGTTTCCTCAATATCGATGGGATTAAGAAGAATATTTGTGGTCTCACGTCAGCGTACAATACCATATTTGGTTGGGTTCTCAGTGGTCCCATGAAAACTCAAACAATTGACGCGTTTACGACGTCTGTTATTCCATCCGAAACAGTTGAACTTAATAGCCTTCTAAAAAAAGTTTTGGGAGCAGGAAGAAATTCCTGTAAGTCGTCAAAGGTCCGTAGAGGAAGATATTTGTGAAAATTTTTATACAAGTACAACACAACGTGATAGCAACGGTAGATACGTCGTAAGACTACCATTCAAGGCTGAATATCCCGAAAAGGTTTTCCTAGGCTCATCGCGATTTACGGCCCTAGCACAATACTCGAGCATGGAAAGAAATTTATCCAAGAACCCTGACCTAAGAAAACAATATGAAGAGGTTCTCAGTGACTATTTATCTTTGGGTCACATGGAAGAGACTTCATCAGGTGAGATTGTGTCCCAAGGTAAATACAACTCATTTTATTTACCGCACCATGCAGTTGTTCGTCCGGAACACAAAACTACAAAGGTAAGGTCGTTTTCAATGCTTCAAGGAAAACGAAATCTAACTTCTCGCTCAATGAAGTTCTCTACACGGGCCCCACTCTTCAAAATGATTTAATGTCTATAGTGCTTAATTGGAGGAGATATAAATACGTTTTTAATGGTGACATACAAAAAATGTATCGGCAAATCGAAGTCCACCCAGATGACAGACCATATCAGCGAATTTTATTCAGGCCAGAAATAGGGGGTCCTACGAAGGATTATCAACTGACAACGGTTACCTTCGGAGTGAACTGTGCTCCGTATTTAGCAATCCGAACACTTCTCCAGTTAGCATCTGACTCCGAAACAGCCTGGCCAAAAGCAGCATCGATTTTGCGCACAGAAACTTATGTTGATGATATTCTCTCAGGCGGACATTCAATAGAAGAAGCTGTCTTAGCTCAAACTCAGCTAATTGAAGTATTGAACTCAGCAGGGTTTCCTTTAAAAAAGATCACGGCAAATGATCCCCAATTACTAGCTCACATAAAGAAGGAAGATCTATATGATTCAGACTTTCTTCGATTTTACAACGCAAGTTCCACTAAAACTCTTGGTATCAAGTGGAATGCTATAACTGACTCATTCTCATATAGTTTTTCTCCAACAGATCCGACTATAAAGATCACTAAGCGACAGATTCTCTCCGCTGTAGCAAAGCTTTTTGATCCCGCTGGATGGTTAACCCCCATAGTAATTCGGGCTAAAATTCTGATGCAACAATTATGGCTGGAAGGGTTAAGCTGGGATGAAGAGGTTTCTACCGAATTATTGCAGAAATGGAATGTACTCGTGCATGATCTTTCCCAGGTGGAACGGATTTCCATTCCTTGTTGGTTACAATATTGTCCAACAGATGATATTCAAATTCATGGATTTGCCGACGCTTCTAAAGCAGCATACTGTGCCACATTATACATTCGGTGCCAGACTAATAATAACAATACCTACACGAATTTATTAGTAGCGAAAAGCAAGGTTGCTCCTATTCAAACCGTTTCACTCCCACGGTTAGAACTCAATGGCGCAGTATTGCTCGCAAGGTTAGTGAAATACACAATCTCTTCACTAAAGCTTGAAGGAGCAGCGGTAAATCTATGGACGGCTTCCTCCATAGTGTTGGGCTGGCTGTCAAAGCCGCCGTCAACATGGGAAACCTATGTCGCCAATAGGATTTCTCAAATTTATTGTATTGTACCAAATGCTACATGGAGACATGTTCCAACACACGACAACCCTGCAGACCTCGGAACGAGAGGCTGCAGTCCCCAAGATCTTGCGCAAAATGCCCTTTGGTGGTATGGACCATCATGGTTACATAAACCCGAATGAGAATGGCCAAAACGAAACACAATTATTAGAACTGCTGAAACCACTTCAGAATATATATCCCTACAAACACAAGTAGAAGTTAACGATTTATTAAATAACTTCTCATCGTATAGCAGAGGGTTACGCATTACATGCTACATTTTTAGATTTTTCAATCGAGCTGCGAGAAATATTAGGCCCGATGGATTTCAACCCCACCAAAATGCTCTAACCCAGAAGGAAATCAGATTCGTAAAGTATAGATATATTATGCTAGCTCAAAAGGCATTTTACCCCGAAGAATACGATGCTCTATTAAACTCAAAACCCCTGCCTAACAAAAGTGGATTAAAATCTCTTAATCCATTTATTGATTCCAAATTTGTGTTACGTATTAATGGTAGATTATCACGATCGTCGCTTCCGTATAATGAACGATACCCAATAATACTACCAGGTAAATCAAGATTTTGCAAATTATATCTTACGTATCTACATACATTCCTTTTACATGCAGATTATAGATTAATGTGTAGAATGGCACAGACAGAATTTCATATTTTCTGACTTAAGCCCAGGATAAGAAATATAACACATCATTGCAAGACGTGCACCATATTTAGACAACAACCAAATCAGCAGATAATGGCACCATTACCACCAGATAGATGCAACTTCTCCTTACCCTTTCAAATCACAGGAATAGATTTCGCAGGTCCATTCGAATTGAAAACGTCATCTCTACGAAAATCACCGTATATCAAAGGATACGCCAGTATATTCGTCTGCTTCAGTACGAAAGCAATACATTTAGAGCAATATCATCGGCGGCTTTTGAGGCCGCATTTGCTGGCTTCGTTGGTAGGCGAGGGCTCCCCAAAAGGGTAGTAACTGATAATGGAAAGAATTTCGTTGGTACCAGCAGAAATCTCCAGCGGGAGTTTGACAGCTTTGTAGACACCATTGCGCAGGATATAGCTGAGAAGTACATTACACAAGGCTTTGACTGGAAATTTATACCACCCCATGCTCCCCACATGGGCGGCCTATGGGAAGCCGCTGTGAAGAGCTTTAAATTTCATTGCAAAAGGCTCGCCGGTGCTCAAAAATTTACTTTTGAAGAATTCGCCACAGTTTTAGCTCGAATCGAAGGTTTACTTAACTCACGCCCTCTATCCACACTATCAGAAAACCCATTAGATTTAACAGCATTAACCCCAGGTCATTTTCTGCGAGGGGCACCCTTACTAGCTTTCCCAGAACCCACTTATGAAAATATGTCCCTCGTCAACAGGTGGGAAAAGCTAAAGGCACTACATCATCAATTTTCTATACGATGGAAGCACGAGTATCTGAAATCCCTCCAGAAACGCTATAAATGGAACAAAACTTACCCTAATCTTCAAGTTGGAAATCTAGTGGTAGTGATGGATGACCTACAGCCACCTCATGAGTGGCGATTAGGCAGAGTGGAAAAAACATATCCCGGAGCTGATGGCAACAATCGCGTAGCGGATATTCGCATACCGTCAGGGATTATAACGCGTCCAATAGCTAAATTATGTTTTCTACCCATTGAAAATGACAATTTGGATGACAGGTCTTAGTATGATCCATGTTTTATTGGACACTAGGAATCAAGTCATTATTTCTTGAAAAAAAAGGAAAAGAAACCTCCAATTCATCTTATCTCTTAAATTAATTTATATCGTCAATTTATGCTGAAGTCTAATTCCCATTCCGTTTATACAAAACCATTTATTAAGAACAACCCCAATTCTTATAACTTACTAATTTACAAATTATTAATTCTTAGGCACAATCGAAGGTCAGGCGTCACCCGAAAGCCCAGAAACAAGGAACATCATCGTAGTAGGCATTCTTACCAGGAAGCTGAAATATACAGGTGCGGCCTATGCAAGGGTCATCATGCATTAAGGTTTTGTTACCGGTTTCTAAAAATGTCCACAACAAAAAGAGTAGAGGTCGTAAACCAACAGCGTTACTGTATCAACTGTCTCGCAAAAACGCATGATTTGCGTGGCTGTGTTTCAATGGATACATGCAAAAAGTGCGATCGATTCCACCATACGCTGCTGCACCCGAAACAACATCTGTCGAGAAATACTAAGGGTACCCACACGGGCAAGGTGCACAAGCGACAACCTGCACGCAAAGTAACCAAGAAACCTAAACCGGTTCCAGAACAAGAAGCAAATACAATTACCAATTCCACCACTTCTTCAGAGGTAGATAATCAGAGGTTTGTTGCAGAGGCCATCTGCTCCTTAGCGAAGCTGCTGTGTTTTAAAAGTAAATAGTTTTTTTTTGTTGACGCCAGGGCCGGCGGCATGTCCAAGTTCACTTGAACAAAATATTTTTAAGTCAAGAAGTATCCAGACATGAATATCATGCCTGTTTTTTTTAAGTTGTTAACACTAACAAGTAAGCCATATTTTAAAATTCAATTGTAAAACCGACATTAGGTAAAATGTATTATTCACTAGCTTGTTATATCCCACCCAATTAACATCGCTTATTAACTATTTAGTTGTCTAATTGAATATTATAAAACCCATTCAAATTGTTAATTTAACATTAAATAAAATATTGTATTTTGAATTTAAAATTATCCATTATCACTCTTCTCTGCATACAACATATCAATCAACCCATTACCGAAATATACATACATTGTATTTTAAGTATATTAACATAATCTTTCTGAGAGATTACTGCTGGGTACCCTACATCTATTCACAGGAAGATTCTATTACAAAATTGGCAGTCAAAAAATAATGCCAGCTTTGTTCATATATATATATATATATATATATATATATATACATATATATGTATATATATATATATATATATATATATTCATACATACATATATACGTATATAAATATATATATATATATATATATATATATATATATATATATACATATATATATATATGTATATATATATATATATATATATATATACATATATATACATATATATATATATATATATATATATATATATATGTATATATTTATATATATATGTGTATATATATATATATATATATATATATATATATATATATATATATTTATATATACCTATATATATATACATATATACGAGGTCTAAAAAATAACCGTTATTTTAATATATATATATATATATATATATATATATATAAATAAGTTGCATTGTGTTTGTAATTGATATTCTCCGGAATATCTGAAACGATTTTGTTTCTGCAAAGTTTATATGGAAGGTAACGTCAATACCAAGGTTTTTATGTATATACGGTTTTTATGTGTGTTGGTTCATGAGTTATAGCCATCTTAGTGAACACTGCAATCATTTCGAAATATTTAAGTTATTATTTTGAAAAACTTAAATAGAATTCGTTTTTAAATTCATTACAATTAAATTTTAGTCAAACCATTAATTCAATTTATATACTTAGCTATTCTAAATCACAACTTCGGGGATCTATGAAATAAATTACATATAAATACATCACTAAAAACTTAAATATATAAATAAATACATTATGCACAACCCACGTCATATGCATAAGTACGCGAATAAGAAATCTCATGAAGCTTTGGAAAGATCAATGGAAGATCTCCGAGATAACTCAGAGTTGTTTGGTGACGCGTTAATTTTATTGTTAGGCGATTTTAGGCAAACATTGCGGTTCATTCATAGATCGACATCTGCCGATGAAATTAACGCTTGCTTAAAGTCTTCATATATATGGAGATTTGTTAAAATATTGAAACTCACTACCAACGTTCGTGTTCAGTTGCAGAATGATCTATCTGCTGATAAGTTCTCTAAGCAATTGCTGAAAATTAAGAATGGTGCAATGCTTGTTGATGACACTGGATTGATAACATTGTCAAATGATTTTTGCCGTTTCGTACAGTCAAAAAAGGAATTGATTGAATGTGTTTCACTAACATAGCACAACAATATGCATGCCATGCATGGTTGAGTGCCAGAGCGATTTCAGCGGCAAAGAACAAAAATGTTACTGAATTAAACATGGCTATACAATCACAGATTCCTGGCTAAGTGATGTTGTGCAAATCTGTCTATACTGTTACCAATGAAGAAGATGTTGTGATTTATCCGACAGAATTTTTTATTTCGTTGGACTTACCAGTATTGCCTCCGCATAATCTCCAATTGAAAGTTGAAACCCCTATTATTAAGCTTTGCAATATCAATCAACCCCGTTTGTGTAATGGTAAAAGATTTGCTATTAAAAAGTTTATGGCTTATATAATTAAAGCTACTATTTTAACTGGAAAATTCATAGGCGAAGATGTATTCATTCCACGCATCCCAATGATTTATTCTGATATACCATTTGAATTTAAACGACTTCAGTTTCCTGTTCGTCTTGCGTTTGCGATTTGCGGAGTGAATTTAGGGTATCCAGTTTTCCCACTTGGACAGTTGTATGTAACCTGTTCGCGCGTTGGCAAACCATCGGTTTTGTATATTTACACCGAAAATAAAAAAAACAACAAATGTTGTTTGCCACAGAGCATTACAATAAAAGCAGTTTATCACTAATTTAAATGCATTCGAATTAATTTTTGTATTTTCTTTTTTGCACTACGAAGTGTGCAGGGTGTTCGCTAGTATATATATATATATATATATATATATATATATATATATATTTATATATATATATATATATATATATATATATATATGTATATATATATATATATATATATATATATATATATATATATATATACAATATATATATATATATATATATATACATATATATAAATATATATATATATATATATATATAAATATACATATATATACATATATATATATATATATATATATATATAAATATATATAAATATATAAATTATCATATATAAATATATATATATATATATATATATATATATATATGCAATGCAACTTATTTATATATATATATATATATATATATATATATATATATATATTTTAAAATAACGGTTATTTCTTAGACCTCGTATATATGTATATATATAGGTATATATAAATATATATATATATATATATATATATATATATGTATATATATGTATATATAAATATATATATATATATATATATATATATACATATATATATATATATATATATATATATATATATATACATATATATATATATATATATATATATATATATTTATATATATGTATATATATATATATATATATATATATATATGTTTATATATACCTATATATATACATATATACGAGGTCTAAAAAATAACCGTTATTTTAAAATTTCTTAAGTTACGTATGTTCGATTATCGAATTTTTTTCTGCTATGTTGGTACACATGTGTGTTAAATATATTGGTAATATCAGCCATTTTGGATTGTCAGTTTGTTTTTGACAGATAAATAGGTTAGTGGTATTTTGGTGTGCTCTTCGATTTATTACTAAATTTTGAGCAAAAACAACGTCGCAGACAGCATAACTGGTGATGAATCATTGGTATTTGGCTATGACATTGAAACCAAAGACCGAAAAAAGCACGACAAGTTCGGTCAATTTTGAAGCTTTTGCTCACTGTTTTCTTCGACTGCAATGGCGTGGTGCATCATGAACTCTTGCACAAAGTCGTACGGTCAATAAAGAATACTATATTGAAGTTATAAGCCGTTTGCGCGTTAAAAACGCACAGAATTGTGGAAAAAACAATCATGGATTTTGCATTATGATAACGCACCAGCTTACACACCGAAGCTTGTGCGTGACTTTTTGGCCAAAAACAAAACCGTTATTATGCCTCAATCACCGTATTCACCGGACTTGGCCCCTACTGACTTTTTCCTCTTCCCAAAACTGAAGACACCGATGAAAGGAAAGCGTTTTGCTACGATTGAGAAGATAAAAGAAAAATCGAAACAGGAGCTGTTGGCGATACCAAAAAGCGTATTGCGAGGATTGGAAAAAACGCTGGCATATGTGTTTTAGATCTGATGGGGATTACTTTGAAGCGGACAAGATAGTTATTGATGATTAAATAAATACTTTTTGAAAAAATTTAAAATATTGGTTATTTTTTTATCAGACCTCGTACATATATACATACATACACGCACATACACACGTATATATATATATATATATATATATATATATATATGTAACATTTAATGAATTTGTTGGGTGCTTAAGCAATGTCTATATGCATTTCATATATATGTATATATATATATATATATATATATATATATATATACATGTATATATATATATATATATATATATATATTTATGTATACATGTATATATATATATATATATATATATATATATATTTATGTATACATGTATATATATATATATATATATATATATATATATATATGTAACATTAAATGGATTTGTTGGGTGCTTAAGCAATGTCTATATGCATTTTATATATGTATATATATATATATATATATATATATATATGTATTTAGCATTTTTTAGCATTCTTTATTTTATTCAAGATATATATTTTTTCAAAATAATAATGTTAATTTCAAAGTCTACCACAATTAAATTTTTAAACCCAGGTAATAAATAAATCTGATATCACGTTGTTTATGTGTCAGAGAATATGTTAACTTGCTACAACTGCCAAAAACGGGACCTATTTTTTATATTGTGTTTAAATGTAAACCTGAGAAGTCAAAGTTTTCGTTTCTAAAGAAAATTCTAGAGTGGCAGACACTAAATCCATATAATTAGTTAAATAAGAATTCAACAGTTGACTTTTAAATAAATGTATATGAATATTTTGGGTGTTTTTTATAGAGTGATACAAGTTGAAATCATAATAAAACTTAATAATATATTTTTGATATCAATGAAACGGCCTTTATTGGATAAATATAATTTCGGCCATGGGGCCGCCACGGCTGGCGCGTACAATGCGCAATCTGGAACACCAATTTTCAAAAACAGTAACATTCTGACCATCATCGTTTTTGAAGGCATATGGGCCAATGAATCCGCCAGCCCATAAAGTAATTTTCTGTGGATGTAATGGTGTTTCGACAAAAGCTTGTGGATTCTCCTCACTCCAAATGCGACATTTCTGTTTATTTACGTACCCATTCAACCAAAAATGGGCTTCATCGGAAAATAAAATTTTGAATGGACGAAGTGCACGATAAGTTTGACGAACAGAACCATAATTCTGATTAAAAATTTCCATAATTTGCACGCGATGCTCTGCTGTAATTCGATCCATAATGAAATGTCAAAGCAAACTGAACAAAAAACAACTATCAGCTGTTAAATGAGTGGTCAAATAAAGCAGTGATGCCATTTCAAAGTTGTATCACTCTATAAAAAATACCCTATAAAAATACACTAAATGAAAATCCCTGCAGTGAATTAGATACTTTTGCAATTAAGCTCCTGGTCATGCCATTTAGCAACGCGGAAGTTGAAAGTGTTTTTGGTGGCATAAATCTCATCAGAACGAATATTAGAAATATAATGATGTTAGTTGTTTATATTCGGAATGGTTTGAAAAGTTTGCGAAAGTTTTAAAATAACGAACGATCTGATAAAAATGCAATAAGAACATATGTACTCGCATGTTACAATGATATCTCCATCAATTCTTCAGAACTTGAAGAAGAAAATTACGTGCATACTTAATTTATAGTTAAATTTTATTTTTCTAATCGTAGCCAATGGATATAATCCTTACAGACTATTAATATGATATGAAATAATATTTCATAACCATTAATGGTTGATGTTATTTTGATTTTTTTTGTTAATTTTATAATAATTCAATGTGATATTGAATTTAATAATACCTTTTATATAAAAACAACTTTATGAGTGTCCATAAATATGTACATATACTTCAGGATATATTCTGTTACTTTTTAATAATTTTGCTTCATTAAAATGATGTGCAATATGTGTTTATAAGGAAGAATTATGAAAAATAAACCATTTACAAAGATATATTAATTAAAGTAACAAAAAATAATACAATTAAAATATTAGCATTATTTTTTGGCATTTTAGGATTCTTTTTTGTATTTTTTAGCATTATTTTAAGGCCGATTTAGCTGTAAAATATTTTTGGATATGGCCACACTGTTTCGCATACACGCGTCCTTCAGCTTACTATTTGAAATGCAAAAACCTAATTAAATCTTTTAAGCGATTATCTACTTGGCAGAAGAATGATTTCCTACAGCGTAGTAGAGTAAAGAAGAGTTTTTGCTTAACTTAAGAGGGGTAAACAATATGCGGATTGGTGGAGTTGATGGCGATTTTACGTTACAAAATAGGAAGAACGTATACGTAAGACACAAACCAATTCAAACTCTTCCAAAAATAAGGATAAAAATAATGCTGACAACTTGAATTGGGAGACATATTCGAACAGCACTGAGAGCAATACTTCTTCTCCTGGTAGGTTGAACTAACCTTCAACTTGAAAAGCCATACCAAAAATCCGTCGAGAAAGGAAATGTGAACAAAATGAATTGAATAAAATCTACTTATCAGCTCTTTACTTTGATGGTCGCAAAGATAAGACGCTGGATATAATAAAAAAGGAAACAAAAGGTACAGACATACATTGATTGAGGAAGATACATATGTATATATGTTATTAAAGAGCCTAATGACATGTCTATAAGTACTGAAAAATCGATTTTTGACCTCCTTTTTTTAGAGGACATTAAACTTGATAATTTAATGGCTATTGGTTGCGACGGTACTGTCGTCAACACAGGAAAATTAACTGGGGTAATTAAACTTTCGAAAAAAAGGTTTTATCGTGCGTTATTTGCATGTTGCACTTAACCCATTATGCTCCAAGCTCAAAAAGTTGTTATGTCTTAACGAAATTTTCGTGGCTAGCTTAAAACCAATTTAAAATTTTTTGTTAATTGTTTTTCCTAATGTGGCAACCTTGAAAACTCTAGGTCGAGACTTCGACCGCCGGGATAATTAGAGCAATAAATTTGCTGTATTATATAATAAAGACTAAAGGCAGAATTAGTTTGTGCGTGCTGTTTTGTTTCTGTTCAATTAAAAATCTGTACGTGTAGTTTGTTGTTCCTTTTTCTGTTCTGTTGCAGACAAATCTGTAGAAAACAGAATTCAACGTTAAGTGACAGCCAACAGTGCTTATGTATTAGTTTTTTGTGGTTTTATATATGATACAATTTTTATTGATTTTATTTTTGTTTTAATTCAAGATTTTTTAGTTTGTATATTTTTATTAAATAAAAAACAATGGAAGATGAAAAGCTTATATTTTTAGTTGAAGAAAATTACATTTTGTACAACAAATTTAACAAATTTACAGAATGATTACCTTTTGCTTTTAAAAACAGCTGATTCCATTAACAGAACAAGTAATTACAAAGTATTTTCTACAGAACTTCACAGCACAGAACAGTAATAGAAAAAAAACCGATGAAACCTTAAGAGTAAACTTACTGATAAGTGAAAAATTTTATTAATTTATTGTAGTTTAACAGTTTTATTTATTTACAGAAATTAACAGCTATTAGAAAATTATTTAAAATTTGTGTGGTAGGCTTCGAAGCAATTACCTACATATGTACCTGCAAATTTACGTTGCATTTAGTACAAGTATAGGCAGTGTGCCTCTTCTTCATGTGTATGGTTTTTACGCTGGGCGATGGCGTGGATTGAGCCGCCGTGTCGACATCACTTTCTTTATCGGGTGAGATTGATATCGAATTTTTCAAATCAATTTGAGACATGCATTTGTTATTGGTTTTTCCAGCAATCATATAATGCAATTTCCATGCATTGTCGCGCTGTACAAGCACGTGACCCAAAGTGGCCACCAGCACTTCTTTCTTCTGATTCAAACTCTATAATTAGCAACAGCATTATCGTGTAAGGCACCTGCTCCCATGTACTTATTGTAATCAGTATTAGGATTACCTCGGGGCACCGCAATATTTTTTTCCTATCGTATCGCATTACGTTTTTTAAAGGATCCATTTTATCATAACCCGTAGCCCAAAGTGGCTTCTGCATTATCTCTCCATCGAACTTATTATGTTCTTCGTTGAATGCGTAATCTATATCGTGTTTAACTAAATTTTTTTAGGCCTACGTTTGCCAAACTGTTTGCAGAAATTTTATCTGTTGCACAAAAATCTTGCTCTTTTAGGAGATAAAACAAGTGGTATCCGGTGAAAAAATTATCGAAATGCACAGTATGTTGTGCAGGATTCTTGCAAACTGATGAAAGACTCAAAACCATCAAACGTACAGCGTACTGTTCAAAAGCAACGAACACATATTTTTATTTTCATAACATTTATGTGTCAATATAAATGTTATGAAAATTCCTCTTGTCTCCACAAGAGGAATATGCCAATACTTCATTTTAAGAGAACCCAATAGATATTACTCCAAGTACATCAAATACCGCACACTCTAAACTAGCACAACATATAAATATCCTCGCAAATAAAGCAAATTTAAGTCCAATAAATCAAAATTATCACATAAAAACAGTACTACTTGCTATATGTGAAAAACAAATGGAGCCGTTAGAAGTCAACGTAGTAAAGTAAGCTTGCCGAAGTGGTACATGCTGTACCTGCAACACAAGTTTCTGTTGAACGTGCGTTTAGTAAACTTGCTATAGGCTTGACCAAGTTGAGATCTAAGCTCTCAAAGGAGTCAATTTCAAACATATTAGTTACAAAATGAAATTTTGACTTGCTTAACTGCTCAGCTCTTAAAATAGAAAAAACTGAATAACAGTTTAATTTAATACACATATTTAATATATATTTTATCGTTGTTGCTGCCAATAAATTATATACATATTTTCATTTAAAAATATTAGAGTTATTGAAATAATTATTGTTGGTTTTATTTATCAGATTTTTCCAGTTGCTATTGCTATTTTCTCTGGATACTAAAACATATCATGTAGTTGCCGTAAGTAATTTGAGAAACAAAAAAAAAATGTTCATACATATATGTACGTTTTTTTTAGCGAACATGTACTTTTTTCAAACTTGAACATGTACTTAAAATTCATGAATACGAGTATGTTCATATTGCACATGTACTTTTCTTGTTGAACACAACATGAACATAATTTGTAGGCACACGCGAAGCTGTTTATTGAACATGTACTTTCTTGCCGCGTACGTACAAGTTAAGAAACAATGTTTTTGTTTCTTTAAAAAAATAAAATAACTTCAAAATATTATCAGTACTATGAAGTGTTCTTCATTTATATATATTTTCTAAGAAATTTAATCTGCGTTTTTCAATTCTATGTTCATTAAATTGATCGATTAGTGTTTCTATTTTCTTCATTAAAATCTGTTCCTCGACAGTAGGGTAAGAAATTTCGTCAAATATTTGTTCATATGATTTGAGGATTTTTGTTAAATTAGTCACATGAAACAAGAATGTAAATTCATCAAATAAATATCAGTTCGGGTTAATACGTATTTTTTTCCTTCTATGTGCTCTATCATGTGTTTCTTTAACAATGCGTATTTGCTCATTCTTATCCAATACGTCTTTTAGTTTTATAGGCGCGTAAACAAATTTTGATCCAATAAATGTGTCTTTGATTATTTTTCCATATCTATGCATGTTTTCAGTATTTGTATGTAGTGATATAATTCTCTTGGGTTGTATGATTTTTTTTAATTCAGTTATTAGGTTATCATTGTTAAAAAAATTAATGGTGTATCGTATTTTTCCGGAGAAAATAGTTCGTACTCGTGTTTCTACTAAACTTTTTGTTGGTACTAATTCTGTTTGTAAGCCGTAGAAATTAAATGGTTGTGAAACTGATTTGATTGCATCACTATGTGAGCTTTCGGCTGAATGCATGGTGTCAATTGAAGATGTGTTTATAATCTGTCAAGACAATACATCAGCTTGGCTTGTATTTCATTTTAGCACCGTAATCTTCTATTATAGCTTTCCAGCGTTTTAATTTAGGGTTAGGATTCTTTTCTGAAATGGCGCAAGTTAAAGATTGATGGTCTGTGAAAATAGTGAGGTCGGCTATGCCATATATATAATTCCTCAGTTTTTGTAGGGCCCATATTATGGCCAATAATTCTTTTTCGTTTGTGCTGTATCTCTGTTCTGTTTCACTCAAAGTTCTTGACAAGAAATAAATGGGGTTTTTATTTTGGCTTAACACGGCTCCAATAGCTATGTTGGATGCGTCCGTTGTTAATTCAAATGGTTTTTAAAAGTCTGGTTGGAATAATTCCACCTGTTCTATTTTAATTTTAATTTTTCTACAGCCGCTATGGCTGCCTGGTCTAATTTAATTTCTTTATTTGCACTTTTATTCTTACCTACATGTGCGTTTTCTCCCTTCAAATGTATGGTTAGAGGTTTTGTAATTTGAGCGTAGTCCTTTACAAATCTACGATAATAACCTGTTAGTCCTAAAAATCCTCTCAAGTCTTTGAGGGTTTTAGGAATGGGGAAATTTTCAATAGCGCTTATTTTCTCTGGGCCTGTTGTTATTTTATTGTGTTTGATGATGTGACCTAAGTACTCAACTTCGGACATAAAGAATTTTGATTTTTCATCCGAGACTTTTAGAGTAGCCTTTTTGAATGCATTAAAGACAATGCTTATATGTTTCATGTGCTGTTCTGCTGTAGATGAATAGATCAAAACATCATCTACGTAGACATATACAAGTTTACCTATGAATTCTCTTAATATGTCATCTACACACCGTTAAAAAATTGAAGGTGTATTCCTCAATCTGAAAGGCATACGTATGAATTCATCTTGCCTCCATTTACACAAAAAGCTGTTTTTTCCCTGTCACTTGCTTTAATTCTAATTTGATGAAAACCAGATTCCAAATCTAAGGTGGTGAAAAATGTTGCTTTACCTAAATTCTGCAAGGTTGTGTTCACATCAGAGATAATATATCTATCTGTAATTGTGTGTTCATTTAATTTGCGGAAATCTATTACCATTCTTCTTTTAGGTTTTCCACTTTCGTCACCTCCTTTTTTATGTACCGTTAACATTGGAGAATTGTAGGGGCTGAAGCTCCTTTGGATTATCCCATCTTTCAATAATTTTTCAATTTTCTTATTAACGAATTCAATATCGTTCATATTTCCAGGATATTGTTTCGTCCAAATTGGATCCTTGCAAGTTGTTCTAATACTTGCTTCTGTGGTTGTGGTGAAAGGCAAAGAACCTATTCTATTATTTTCCTGCATCAAATTATTTATTTCTAATTCGTATTGTTTATCTCCTATAGAGTAATTTATTTTCTGCGATAATTCTGGGACAGTGAACAATTTTCTTCCTATGTCTATGACTGCATTTAATTGTTTTAGCCCTTCAACTCCTAGCATTAAATCATAATCATCATTACTTTTGATTTCGAAAAATTCTAATTCTTGTTTAAATAATTTTATTTTCAGTTTATAATTTAAAATCGATTCACCGTGCATGGTGATCATTCTAAATTGTCTTGTTTTAATTCTAGGTCCAATAATTAAATTCTTATTAATATAATTATGGGTTACACCACAATCTATAAAAATTTTATAATTTTTTTCATCTTCGTCTTTCATATATATATGGAGCAACCCACCTATTAGTTTAAAGTGTTATAAATACTACTATTATTATATCGTGACTTACTACTCTTTTCTGTTGTGGTACTGGCGTTTTCATATCTATTTTGGGTTGTCTCTATTCTATTGTTGCGCTGAAATTTGTTGTTGTTGTTAAAGTTTCCGCTTTGGTCTCTCATTCTTTTCCGGGGTTGGCTGTGAAATCCTTGTGGGTTGTATTGGATTTGCCTGGTGTTGCCAGAAGATATGTCCATTGGCTCTGGCTTCGGAAAATTTTGGTGTAGTTGACGTTGTTGTTGATTTTGTTGATGATGTTGATTTTGTTGATGATGTTGATTTGGTGAATGATAAGAAGGTCCTCTGAAGTGTTGTTTACTTTCGAATCGTTGACGTGGTTGTTGATTTTGCTGTGCTTTTATATGATGGCCTCTGTTGTTTCCGTGATGGATATTATGTTAAAAACTTCTGTGGTTACTATCATGCTCTATAGTTTCAGCGATGGCATATGCGTGTTCTAGATCTTTTATCGGGTTTCCGTAGAGGGTTGAACGGATGAAGTTATCATTTATGCCGTTCTTAAACGTTCGGACAGCATCTTCCATTGCATGTGCCGTCATACACTTGATTGACTCTGGGGGATCTCCAGACATTGCAATTTTTGATGTTACCACTGTCAGTGCTTTGCTAACTTCATCATGAAATTCTGATAGTGATGACTTGCCTTGTGTTAATTTGGTAATTCGTCCTTAAGGACATACATTGGCCGTTGTTCACAATAAGTGTAGTCCAATCTATTTAAGATTGCTTCAAAGTTAAAAATCGTATTGTGGTTCAAGAGGATATTTGATGCGGGTCCAACTATCTTTGATTTGACAATGGATAGTGCTTCTACATATTTGTTGGAATTGGAATGTCTGCTAATGCTATTCATTAGACGTGTAGCATCTTCTCTCCATAATCGATAGTTGCTCTTTATTCCATCAAATGTGGATAGTGATTTGAATATTTCAAGATTTATGTCGTTCAGTCTATTATATGCAGCTACCCTTGGTTCTAAAGCTACGGCATATGGTTGATTTACAACTGGATTTATTGCGATTTGCTCCAATCTGCTGCGTAGCGTTGTTTTCTTGTGCTTTTCTCATTAAAAGCTTTGGTTTATTTCAATTTATACTTTACGTTCCTTTCTATGAGGAATTCTTTTTAAGTTTGAAATATCCTGTTTCTATGCAAGATTATTTGTTATCCTTGCTGCGGCAAGGAATTTGGTCCGCTCCATTAGAGGATATCAATGTAATATCCTCCTGGCAGGATCGCCAGTTAAGAAACAATGGTTTTTTTTCCTTAAAAAAATAAAATAACTTCAAAATACTATCAGTACTTTGAAGTGTTCTTTATTTATATACATTTTCTTAAATTAACACTAACTTAATTGAGTATGATTAAGAACTGTTTTTTGTGAGTTTTCTT
>OY776281.1:100000-147500 GCA_963675445.1 Linnaemya vulpina | reverse complement strand
ATAAGACACAAACCAATTCAAACTCTTCCAAAAATAAGGATAAAAATAATGCTGACAACTTGAATTGGGAGACATATTCGAACAGCACTGAGAGCAATAATTCTTCTCCTGGTAGGTTGAACTAACCTTCAACTTGAAAAGCCATACCAAAAATCCGTCGAGAAAGGAAATGTGAACAAAATGAATTGAATAAAATCTACTTATCAGCTCTTTACTTTGATGGTCGCAAAGATAAGACGCTGGATATAATAAAAAAGGAAACAAAAGGTACAGACATACATTGATTGAGGAAGATACATATGTATATATGTTGTTAAAGAGCCTAATGGCATGTCTATGAGTACTGAAAAATCGATTTTTGACCTGCTTTTTTTAGAGGACATTAAACTTGATAATTTAATGGCTATTGGTTGCGACGGTACTGTCGTCAACACAGGAAAATTAACTGGGGTAATTAAACTTTCGAAAAAAAGGTTTTATCGTGCGTTATTTGCATGTTGCACTTAACCCATTATGCTCCAAGCTCAAAAAGTTGTTATGTCTTAACGAAATTTTCGTGGCTAGCTTAAAACCAACTTAAAATTTTTTGTTAATTGTTTTTCCTAATGTGTCAACCTTGAAAAATCTAGGTCGAGACTTCGACCGCCGGGATAATTAGAGCAATAAATTTGCTGTATTATATAATAAAGACTAAAGGCAGAATTAGTTTGTGCGTGCTGTTTTGTTTCTGTTCAATTAAAAATCTGTACGTGTAGTTTGTTGTTCCTTTTTCTGTTCTGTTGCAGACAAATCTGTATAAAATAGAATTCAACGTTAAGTGACAGCCAACAGTGCTTATGTATTAGTTTTTTGTGGTTTTATATATGATACAATTTTTATTGATTTTATTTTTGTTTTAATTCAAGATTTTTTAGTTTGTATATTTTTATTAAATAAAAAACAATGGAAGATGAAAAGCTTATATTTTTAGTTGAAGAAAATTACATTTTGTACAACAAATTTAACAAATTTACAGAATGATTACCTTTTGCTTTTAAAAACAGCTGATTCCATTAACAGAACAAGTAATTACAAAGTATTTTCTACAAAACTTCACAGCACAGAACAGTAATAGAAAAAAAACCGATGAAACCTTAAGAGTAAACTTACTGATAAGTGAAAAATTTTATTAATTTATTGTAGTTTAACAGTTTTATTTATTTACAGAAATTAACAGCTATTAGAAAATTATTTAAAATTTGTATGGTAGGCTTCGAAGCAATTACCTACATATGTACATGCAAATTTACGGTGCATTTAGTACAAGTATAGGCAGTATGCCTCTTCTTCATGTGTATGGTTTTTACGCTGGGCGATGGCGCGGATTGAGCCGCCGTGTCGACATCACTTTCTTTATCGGGTGAGATTGATATCGAATTTTTCAAATCAATTTGAGACATGCATTTGTTATTGGTTTTTCCAGCAATCATATAATGCAATTTCCATGCATTGTCGCGCTGTACAAGCACGTGACCCAATTCAAATAAATTCAAATGGTATATCAGAATAAATCATTGGGATACGTGGAATGAATACATCTTCGCCTATGAATTTTCCAGTTAAAATAGTAGCTTTAATTATATAAGCCATAAACTTTTTAATAGCAAGTCTTTTACCATTACACAAACGGGGTTGATTGATATTGCAAAGCATAATAATAGGGGTTTCAACTTTCAATTGGAGATTATGCGGAGGCAATACTGGTAAGTCCAACGAAATAAAAAATTCTGTCGGATAAATCACAACATCTTCTTCATTGGTAACAGTATAGACAGATTTGCACAACACCACTTCGCCAGGAATCTGTGATTGTATAGCCATGTTTAATTCAGTAACATTTTTGTTCTTTGCCGCTGAAATCGGTCTGGCACTCAACCATGCATGGCATGCATATTGTTGTGCTATGTTAGTGAAACACATTCAATCAATTCCTTTTTTGACTGTACGAAACGGCAAAAATCATTTGACAATGTTATCAATCCAGCGTCATCAACAGGCATTGCACCATTCTTAATTTTCAGCAATTGCTTAGAGAACTTATCAGCAGATAGATCATTCTGCAACTGAACACGAACGTTGGTAGTGAGTTTCAATATTTTAACAAATCTCCATATATATGAAGACTTTAAGCAAGCGTTAATTTCATCGGCAGATGTCGATCTATGAATGAACCGCAATGTTTGCCTAAAATCGCCTAACAATAAAATTAACGCACCACCAAACAACTCTGAGTTATCTCGGAGATCTTTCATTGATCTTTCCAAAGCTTCATGAGATTTCTTATTCGCGTACTTATGCATATGACGTGGGTTGTGCATAATGTATTTATTTATATATTTAAGTTTTTAGTGATGTATTTATATGTAATTTATTTCATAGATCCCCGAAGTTGTGATTTAGAATAGCTAAGTATATAAATTGAATTAATGGTTTGACTAAAATTTAATTGTAATGAATTTAAAAACGAATTCTATTTAAGTTTTTCAAAATAATAACTTAAATATTTCGAAATGATTGCAGTGTTCACTAAGATGGCTATAACTCATGAACCAACACACATAAAAACCGTATATACATAAAAACCTTGGTATTGACGTTACCTTCCATATAAACTTTGCAGAAACAAAATCGTTTCAGATATTCCGGAGAATATCAATTACTAACACAATGCAACTTATTTATTTATATATATATATATATATATATATATATATATATATATATTTATATATACCTATATATATATACATATATACGAGGTCTAAAAAATAACCGTTATTTTAATATATATATATATATATATATATATATATATAAATAAGTTGCATTGTGTTTGTAATTGATATTCTCCGGAATATCTGAAACGATTTTGTTTCTGCAAAGTTTATATGGAAGGTAACGTCAATACCAAGGTTTTTATGTATATACGGTTTTTATGTGTGTTGGTTCATGAGTTATAGCCATCTTAGTGAACACTGCAATCATTTCGAAATATTTAAGTTATTATTTTGAAAAACTTAAATAGAATTCGTTTTTAAATTCATTACAATTAAATTTTAGTCAAACCATTAATTCAATTTATATACTTAGCTATTCTAAATCACAACTTCGGGGATCTATGAAATAAATTACATATAAATACATCACTAAAAACTTAAATATATAAATAAATACATTATGCACAACCCACGTCATATGCATAAGTACGCGAATAAGAAATCTCATGAAGCTTTGGAAAGATCAATGGAAGATCTCCGAGATAACTCAGAGTTGTTTGGTGATGCGTTAATTTTATTGCTAGGCGATTTTAGGCAAACATTGCGGTTCATTCATAGATCGACATCTGCCGGTGAAATTAACGCTTGCTTAAAGTCTTCATATATATAAAGATTTGTTAAAATATTGAAACTCACTACCAACGTTCGTGTTCAGTTGCAGAATGATATATCTGCTGATAAGTTCTCTAAGCAATTGCTGAAAATTAAGAATGGTGCAATGCCTGTTGATGACACTGCATTGATAACATTGTCAAATGATTTTTGCCGTTTCGTACAGTCAAAAAGGAATTAGTAGTAGGGAACTGTATGTGCTAGGACCATTAAAAATATTAAATTTCAGCAATTAAATTTGAAATTTTTCAATTTTAATTGCCAAAATTCTCAAATTTCACAAAATTCTCAAATTTCATTTTGTGTGTGTTCGTGTGTGTATTTTTCCCCACGGTTTAATAGGGTGTTCACATTGTTGATTTTTTAATAAAATGTTGGGGTAGGCGTGGTATTTGTGTCTGTCCATATGTGACCTTGAGAATACATGTCCGTCGGTATGTGAGCGTGGGAATTTGTGTCTGTCCATATGTGACCTTGAGAATACATGTCCGTCGGTATGTGAGCGTGGGAATTTGTGTCTGTCCATATGTGACCTTGAGAATACATGTCCGTCGGTATGTGAGCGTGGGAATTTGTATCTGTCCATATGTGACCTTGAGAATACATGTCCGTCGGTATGTGAGCGTGGTAATTTCTGTCTGTCCATTTATACTGTGTACGCCTGGTGAATAAAAAAATTTTGAAGCATTTTTAGGAATTACACACTATTTAAAAAGTGTAGTAGATATATATTAATGCCCTTAATGTTTGTGGTTCGTTCCTTCTTGCTGGAGTGAGATTTTTTCTTTTATTTTTTTGCTTATTAAAATTTGGTGTGTTTACTTAAGATTTGTCGTCCAGCAATTCAGTGTTTTTCTTTTTTACTTTTTTGCTTGCAATGCTTGAGTCTGGAGGAATAATTTGATTATTCTGATCTTGAAGACGTTGTGAAAAAAAAAATTACTATTGCATAAATATTGAAACTGATGTTTTGTTTATTTTATACATGACGATCATCGATGGATTTTATTTGGGGATCAGGATGGTGGTGCGATTTCTGTATTTTGTAGAATATGAATATTTCTGCTATGTTTAAGTGTGTGTGCTTTTTGTGTTCTGAATGGCGGTTGGAATGTCTGCCTGGCAGACAGGCTGTATGTGTGTGTGACGATTGGTGAGTCTGTATGACAGTCCGCTTTCTTGCTTTCCTGGATTTTGCGCAAGTGGATCACTATGAAATGTGATAAGATGTACATATTCATGCGTACATAAATATCTACAAATTTATTTCATTTACGCATATCCATACAAACAAATAATAAGCGTTTATTCTTTGTGCCCAAATATTCCCTTGACCATTTGAATGAATGAATGAACCATTGTGTATATTTGTTTGTGTGTTCTCTGAAAAAAATAAATATGTAGGTATGTAGGTTTTTTGTTTGAAATAAAAAGACATTTATTTTAATTTTTATAAGCGTTTATTTAAGAGTTTGTTAACACTTTCATTTTTGAGTAAAATTGCATTCCTTAAGGCACAAACACCATAGTCGTGATAGCTACAATAGAGATATATTGAATGCTTAGTGTCCATTTGTTTGAAATTAATGCAGCCAATGTCTTCAATGTTATAAACTGTTTGATGAATAATTTTTTCCAGCCATTTTTTCTTCTCTCCCCCCTTAACATATATTTGTGAATTTCTTATATTCGATTTTAAAAACTTGCAAACGCTTTGAAATGAGACTGATCCATCATTCCAGTTAATATGATGATAGTTTTTTGTTAACCAAACTGCTTCTCTCTGTTTTTTGGCTGATAAACATCCGAAATCAAAAGGAGGTTTTATGATGAAATTGAACCATTCCTTGTTGCTGAAAACTACAGCTAGTTCTTTTGCGATGAAGTCATTTGAATTAGTTTTGAAACCTTGCAAGTCTACAAAAACAATATCACCATCCATGTTATTTAATTTATAAGACCTTCCGGGCTTGACCTTTTATTGGTATGTATTCTATTACGCGGTCATGAATAAGAACGCAGTAAGCTGATGTTCTTGCTGGAATATTTGTTGCTGTTTCAAATTCAATTTTTATGTCGATTGGTCCGGTATTGAGCGTTTCGTTTTGGTGACTGACATCAACTACAATAATTGGAGCGTTATTTTTAAACTCTTGACCTGTTAGAAGAGGTTGGGGTTGTTTCATGTAGTAGCTTTGTTGGAATCTTAGATACATATCATATAGAATCGCATAGCGCTCATTTTTGAATTTTATATTAAGATCGTCATATGGGTAAGAGGTTGAGTTTAAATATACTTTTAAGTTAGTAAGATCACAATGAACAAACTTGTTTTCTTGTTGAAAGGCAATCAAGACAAAACGAGGGCGTTCTTTATTAGCGGCCAATTTAACATTCCATATGTGATTGGTTCCCGTATTAAGGTGTGGATTCATATGACAATCCCAACAACGGAATGCCATTGGTATAGCAGCACCATTATTAAGTATTTTGATCATATTCAATTTACTATGATCAGATAATTGAACATGTGGAATTCTCCATGATATTAGTGAAATTGTAAGTTTTGCTTTCTCAGTGGAAACATTCGAGTGTACAAGATGTTCATCGTTCTTATTACGTAAGAGTATCAATTCATGTTTACCATTTAGTAAAACTTTATTGTAGTCTTCAGCGAATCCTAAAAGAAGTTTGAGTGGTACATAGAAATTAAAATTTCCATTTTGAAGATGTATTTTATCAAGTTTATTCCATCCAGCATTTTGCAACACAACGCTTTCCGTAGGTGATAAAGAAACCAAATTTTTTATGGTACTGGTGGCTCCCAAATATCTTGTATGATCAATTTCAATACCATTCAGTTCATAACGAGATTTCATCAAAGAGATATGCAACAAAATTATTTTTCAACTGAAAGTGGGGTGTAGATTTCGATGTTTTTTCGTCTACAACAAGTAATTCTACATATATATAGCTTTCACTGGGTAACACATATAGATCTTGGTTTTGTATTGAAATTCTTATTTCATCGTTGTTGTTAAAAGACTGAAGGTATGGTATGTATGTGTGATAATCCTTTTTGATAATATTTTCGTCAGATATTGGTTTATCTAAAACGTCTATTATTGAACTCATTTTGTTTTCAGTTTAAAGTTCAGTGATTTGAGAAAACTCTTGTTTGCTGCTGTAAGCGATTTTTGACGAACAGATCTTTTCAATTGTTGCTTAGGTTGTAACGTTTGAGAATTAGATGTTGCTGTAGTATTCTTCGATATACTCGTGTTGTATATTATCATTATTTAGTTGTCCTTAAATGTATTCGTATTGTAATTTCCTCACCTCTGAAATTAATTAAGTCGCCGTTTTGATCAACCACGCGAAGAGCTAGTGAACTTATCTCTCTGGAGTTTACTGGCAAATAAATAAGATTTTTGGGAATCTCAACTATTTTATATCCAGCCGGTACATTAATCGGAAATTCATGTAGTGTATGAGCTTTAGAATTATTCATATAAGTATTAACCATAATACTGCTTTCAACCCTCAAGAGATTCACCTTAAAGATATTCACTGCAAGATCAGAGTAATGTTCTTTGTTTGGCGTTAATATTCTGCTATTGAATCCTAAAAGTCTACCTATTGTATTTTCTTTATTAAAATATATTGGTTCTTTAGAGCTGCTGACTTTGACTTGCATTGTATTGTTATTAGCTTCAATCAAAATTTTGTTTTCTGGTCTATATCGTTTGTATTGTTCTTCTATATAGTCAACTATATCATTTAATTCATAAGATCCGATCGGTATTTCAATTACAAGTTCACCGATATGAAATATATTGTTGTAGACATCCACATTCGGGATACTGTTGTATGAATGAAAATCAGTTAGAGCACATAGGTTCCGTTTAAATCAATAGGAGGAAAATAATTAGCAGATAGCTCTGATGAATTGGAGCTCAGAGTCAATGTTATTGACATTGTGACTGTTTGATTGTAAATAAATGAGGTTAAACACACAGTATGATTTATAAGAAGCAGTTTCGTATTTATTGTTTATTTACTTATTTTAAACTAAATTAAATATTGATGCCATTGTTGTTGTTGTTGTTGTTTATTTATTGTATTCTTCCATTTACAATATCTCATCTTTGCTTATCCAAGATTTGTGCTCATTACCAAAGCCCAGCCACTTGACAAACACCTTATGTCCTTTAGTTTTGAGAACCTTTTCAACTAGGTATGTATTAGGATATCTTGTTTTTGAAAGTTCTTCTTCATAGAATCCACCTTTAATAGGATTTCCGCGATAGTCTTCTAATATATATGTTGTAGGATATGTATTTTGTACTCTTTTAATTGTAAAGATTTCTGTTGTCCAATTCGGAGTATAACCTTTTTCATGATCTCCTGCATTAAATTTTGACATTTTATACATCTTTAAATGACTGTATACTGTGTTTAAAACCTGTTTTTCATTTGTTGAATTTACTTTAATCGGTGATATTTTAATGGTGCGATGAATTTTTCTATTGTATGCATCAAGTAAATCTCTATACATATCAATCCAATTATATGAACCATTTAAGCTAAATTCCTTCCACATCATTCCTTTTAATGTTCTATTGAATCGTTCTACTATTGAGGCTTTCATAGTGCTATATGTTGAGTAGTGATTAATATTGTATTTATTCATCAACTGACTGAAATGGTTATTGAAAAATTCTTTACCATCGTCTGTTTGCAAGTTTTTCGGTATTCGTCCCAATTTGAAAATATTCTCCATTGCCTGAGTTGTTTCGAATGCATTCTTTCTTCTCAAAGGTACTGCCCAAGCAAATTTTGAGAATGTATCAATTACAGTTAGCAAAAATCGATAATTTCTATTGTCTAAGGAATAATTTCCCATTTCAATTAAATCAGCTTGCCAAAGATCATCTATTCCTTTCATCACAACTCTACGACGTACAAAACGTTTTCGAGCCTGCTTATGCAATTCATTTACAACATTTCTCTTTGAAGACATCTTATTTTTCCAGTCGCTGTTTTAAGTGTGTTGTGATCTACTTGATGCACTTGCACCTATTGATACGAACATGTAATTTTCTATTCTATAAATTTTTTCTCGTAGCTCTTCAATTTCCATATCAAAAAGTGATTTATTACCATCCATTTTCTTATTGATATCCTGCAAATGAGCATTAAGATTTTCTAACTGGAAAGCTACTTCTTGTTGCTGTTTTTTGAGTTCAGTTTGCAGAAACAATTTACTGATAACATCGTTTTCCTCCAGAGCATTTGCAACATTTTTGATTCTCTTGTATTGGACATCAGTGTTTTTGTTCGTATCCATAAAGAAGCTCAACAACTTAGGCGCATTTTTGGTTACTTCACTTCTATCGTTTATATAATGCCCAAATTTATCAACGGACATGTTTTATATAAAAATCTATGTATGTATATAGTTTATACAATTATATTAGCTTCACGTAGTTCTTCAATAATTGAGACAATTACGTTGTTGTGATGAATATGGCCTGCAGACTGTGATGCAAGCAGTAGTCTAAGTCGATCTACCAACTCGTTTGGATCATCCCAGTATATATAGTTTGGATTATGAGGGTTAAACTGCATCAAACCCCTTCCTAAATAATTACTTTTTGTTACATCTGATGAGCCTGTATGATTGTCTCCTTTGAAAAGTTTTCCAATAATATGTTTGTACTTATGGGCTATGCTCCCTTTGATTTGACCATCAGACTTATAGCCTCTCCTGTGGGCATTGGTAGCAAGTAATATTTTTTTATAGATTTCAAGCTCGAATTTATCATAGTTTTTTGGTGCTTTATGAAACATTAAAGAAAAGAGTCCTGGCGTGAGCGCCCATATTTGTCCACCAACCTGTATCTTATCTTGATTTAACTCGATGGTGCTATTACCAAATCTCCATTCGTTATTATTATCTATATGTGGACCAGAGTTAGTATCTAGTTCGTTTCTCGATTGCAATAATGATAAGTCAGAATAACTTTCTTCATTATTCGAATTTTGTGAGTAAAAGTCATCTTCGTCATAATTACTGCTACTTTTACTATTAGATTGCTTAAAAATTTTTTCTTCACTTAGTTTCTTGGGCGTACTCGTTTCCAATTTTATTGTTGAATTCTGAGGATAAAACTTTCATTGTCATCAATTCCAGTTTCTTCATCATAACTACTGCTACTTTTACTATTCGATTGCTTAAACATTGATTCTTCAATAAGTTTCTTGGGCGTACTCGTTTCCAATTTTATTGTTGAATTCTGAGGATAAAACTTTCATTGTCATCAATTCCAGTTTCCTTATCACTCGGTTCTTTTTTAACCGGTCTACCAACGTATTTGGAGCTATTGATAAATTCTTTTAAAGGTTCTGTGATAGGCTTGAATGTATTTCTTAATTGTTCATGTGTATTTATTTCACCAGTTTTTATACTTCGAAGCTTTTTCTTCAAGATATTTCTTGTAGACACCAAGTCTTTAAGAATTTGTTCATTCATTTTAGTTATCAGGTCAGTTCAATAGGAAGCAGATCAGTTTATTAGATAAGGTTAACAGATCAGGTATCAGAGCAGCTCATCAGGTACCAGATCAGCTTATCAGGTCAGCTTATCAGGTATCAGATCAGCTTATCAGGTATCAGATCAGCTTATCAGGTGAGTTTAACAGGTATCAGATCAGTTTATCAGGTATCAGATCACCTTATCAGGTCAGTTTGACAGGTATCAGATCAGCTTATCTGATCAGTTACAATAATCACATGTATAAAGTTTGAAGTCAGATTAAATACTGAAGGGTGCATTAGATGAACAGCAAATTATATTATGATGAAGTAATCAAATGACTTTCTATAACGACCGTTGTTTAGTTCATTATCTTTACTTATCATCAAAAATCCGTATTTTTCCTTCCAACATTCTCTACAAATTTGTTGAAACATTTCAAAGTTCATATCGCTGGCAACGTGATCATCATATACATGTTTCATATTTGTCGAATCTTGTTTAAACATTGCATTAGCATTATCTCTTATCAAATGTTTTGGAATCCGCGTGTAAGTTTGACACAAGTAAAATGAATCTACGTTCTTATGACGACCCATACAAAAATATGCACGTATATTGTTTTGCTTTTCACATGCAACATCATCAAAAATCATAATTGAATTGCTTTTAGCTTCACTAGGAGGAACAACGTACTCGTTATCTGCGAATGTGTAGTATCCCATTCCTTTAATTGGTGAAATTAATTTCTTTAGGTATTCATATTCAGGTTGATATAAAGATTTTGAGTACAAATAAATATTTTCAAACTTGAGACCATTAGGACTTTCCAGCAAACTAATCATTATGTTAGTTCTTCCACAATTTGAAGGACCAACTATTAATGCTCGAATAGAATTTGGTAACAAGGAACTATGTCTTATTTTTTTACTATCATTTGAACAAATATCAGCATTACGAAATAAAATATTTTTATGTTGTTTTACGAAGCGCATTTTAATAACTACTTGTGAAATTTGCAAACAATATCTTTTATTGTAGATTAAAGTAATATGGTTTACTTTATAACAAAAGTTTTAGTCTCAAGCACACTATCGTTGCAGAAGGTTTACTAAATAAAGCAATAAATTCTCTGCCTTTTGAATTACATCTTATTGAATATCACTACTGTGGACCTGGCACAAGATTACAAAAGCGTTTAGATAGAGGAGATAAAAGAATTAACTTATTGGATGCTGCTTGCAAAAATCACGATATTGCTTATTCGAAAAATAAAGACTTAAACAGCAGACATCAAGCTGACAAAATTCTTGAAAATAAAGTTTGGGAAAGAGTTCTTTCAAAAGATAGTGATCTTACAGAAAAAACATTTGCATATATAGTCCCCAACGCAATGAAAGCAAAAGCTAAACTTGGTATGGGTGTTGAAGCAAAGAAAAGGAATACAGTGAAAAGACCATCACCACGAATTCGTATAAATGACAAAAAACTGTTTCATAAAACAATTAAATCAGCAACAAAGATATTGAAGAAGGAAAAAACACAAGATATGAATTCAGCCATTAAGATTGCTCGTAAAGCTATCAGTAAATCTCTTAAGGGGAAAAAAGCTCGTGTTGTAATACCACGCATTATAAATGTCCCAAAAATTGGTGGTTTTTTGCCCATAATACCAATTCTAACTGCTCTAGGTGCACTTGGTAGTCTAGCAACTGGAGGTGCCGCTATAGCTAAAGCTGTAAATGCAACAAAGAATGCAAAAAAACAACTTGAGGAAGCCACTAGACACAACAAAGCAATGGAGTCAATTGCGGTGGGAGATGGACTATACCTTAAACCATATAAAATCATTTTTAGCGGTTTAACGGTTGTATGAGCTGCACCGTTGTCTGTGTTTAATATCAGATGTATCAAGTGCAGATATAATGGACCATTTAAAACAATAAATAAAAATTAAAAAAAACAGGATACGGAGGCATGCTTATGCATGCAGATACGTCACAAAATTTTGTAGCAAAAGAAACTGCTACGTGGACAAAACATTGTGGCATCTTATAAGCTACAAAATTTTCGGAGACTTCAACGTCACCATTGGAAGGAATATTTAAGAAAAGCCAGACAGGAAGAGTTCGAGAAACATCTTGAAGGAGATGAGGAACTTTTGTTAGAGCTGTCATCGCAGCCAACATCTGAACCTGAATACGATGATATCCTAACAGGCGATGATAATCATTTTTTAGCGGTGTCTTCGCAGCCAACCACAACAGACCATCGAAGAGAGCTAGCAATCAAACCTCAAATAGAAATATTGAGTGTTGAAATACTACCAAAAATAGATATACCTCTTTTTCTTGCGATGTATGGAGACGATCAATTGTTGTCAGAGGCGGCGGATGTAGTAGAGGCAAATTTAAATTGAGATATAAATAAAAATATATGCATAATTTGATAAATATTAAATATTAATAAAAATTAAAACAATGCATATGTTTAAACAATGGTTCATTCATTCATTCAAATGGTCAAGGGAATATTTGGGCACATAGAATAAACGATTATTATTTGTTTGTATGTATATGCGTAAATGAAATAAATTTGTAGATATTTATGAACGCATGAATATGTACATCTTATCACATTTCATAGTGACCCACTTGCGCAAAATCTAGGAAAGCAAGAAAGCGGACTGTCATACAGACTCACCAATCGTCACACACAGCCTGTCTGACAGGCAGACATTCCAACCGCCACTCAGAGCACAAAAAACACACACACTTAAACATAGCATAAATATTCATATTCTACAAAATACAGAAATCGCACCACCATCCAGATCCCCAAATAAAATCCATCGATGATCGTCATGTATAAAATAAACAAAATATCAATTTCAATATTTATGGAATAGTAAATTTTTTTTTCACAACGTCTTCAAGATCAGAATAATCAATTTATTCCCCCAGACTCAAGCATTGCAAACAAAAAAGAAACAACTGAATTGCTGGACAATATGTCTTAAGTAAACACACACCAAAATTAAAAACAAACAAAAAATAAAAGAAGAAATCTCACTCCAGCAAGAAGAAACGAACCACAAACATTAAGGCCATCCATATATAACTACAACACTTTTGAAATAGTGTAATTCCTAAAAAAATGTTCTAATGTTCCTAAAAATTTCTTATTTTCTATTAGGCTATAGCACACATAGACAGACAGAATTCCTACGCTCACATATGGACAGACTCAAATTCCCACGCTCACATACGGACGAACATGTATTCTCAAGGTCACATATGGACAGACACAAATTCCCATGCTCACATACGGACGGTCATGTATTCTCAAGGTCACATATGGACAGACACAAATTCCTACGCCTACCCCAACATTATAAAAAAAAAACAACAACAATGTGAACACCCTATTTAACCGTGGGAAAATACACACACACACACATTAAAGTATCAAATTACTAAAAAAACCAATTAGCATAAATTTGGCAATTAAAATTTCAAAATTCTCGCACATACATTATCCTACTACTCTTTTTGATTATATTTTTGTCAAATATTGGTGTATCTAAAACGTCTATTATTGAACTCATTTTGTTTTCAGTTTAAAGTTCAGTGACTTGAGAAAACTCTTGTTTGCTGCTGTAAGCGATTTTTGACGAACAGATCTTTTCAATAGTTGCTTAGGTTGTAATGTTTGAGGATTAGATGTTGCTGTAGTATTCTCCGATATACTCGTGTTGCATATTATCATTATTTAGTTGTACTTAAATGTATTCGTATTGTAATTTCCTCTCCTCTGAAATTAATTAAGTCGCCGTTTTGATCAACCACGCGAAGAGCTAGTGAACTTATCTCTCTGGAGTTTACTGGCAAATAAATGAGATTTTTGGGAATCTCAACTATTTTATATCCAGCCGGTACATTAATCGGAAATTCATGTAGTGTATGAGCTTTAGAATGATTCATATAAGTATTAACCACAATACTGCTTCCAATCCTCAAGAGATTCACCTTAAAGATATTCACTGGAAGATCAGAGTAATGTTCTTTGTTTGGCGTTAATATTCTGCTATTGAATGCTAAAAGTCTACCTATTGTATTTTCTTTATTAAAATATATTGGTTCTTTAGAGCTGCTGACTTTAACTTGCATTGTATTGTTATTAGCTTCAATCAAAATTTTGTTTTCTGGCCTATATCGTTTGTATTGTTCTTCTATATAGTCAACTATATCATTTAATTCATAAGATCCGATCGGTATTTCAATTACAAGTTCACCGATATGAAATATATTGTTGTAGACATCCACATTTGGGATACTGTTGTATGAATGAAAATCAGTTAGAGCACATTCATAGGTTCCGTTTAAATCAATAGGAGGAAAATAATTAGCAGATAGCTCTGATGAATTGGAGCTTAGAGTCATTGTGACTGTTTGATTGTAAATAAATGAGGTTAAACACAAAATATGATTTATAAGAATCACTTTCGTATTTATTGTTTATTTACTTATTTTAAACTAAATTAAATATTGATGCCACTGTTGTTGTTGTTGTTGTTTATTTATTGTATTCTTCCATTTACAATATCTCATCTTTGCTTATCCAAGAATTGTGCTCATTACCAAAGCCCAGCCACTTAACAAACACCTTCTGTCCTTTAGTTTTGAGAACCTTTTCAACTAGGTATGTATTTGGATATCTGGTTTTTGAAAGTTCTTCTTCATAGAATCCACCTTTAATAGGATTTCCGCGATAGTCTTCTAATGTATATGTTGTAGGATATGTGTTTTGTACTCTTTTAATTGTAAAGATTTCTGTTGTCCAATTCGGAGTATAACCTTTTTCAAAAATGTTTTTATATTTGCTTATGCGTACATGATCTCCTGCATTAAATTTTGACATTTTATACACCTTTAAATGACTGTATACTGTTTTTAAAAGCTGTTTTTCATTTGTTGAATTTACTTTAATCGGTGACATTTTAATGGTGCGATGAATTTTTCTATTGTATGCATCAAGTAAATCTCTATACATATCAATCCAATTATATGAACCATTTAAGCTAAATTCTTTCCACATCATTCCTTTTAATGTTCTATTGAATCGTTCTACTATTGAGGCTTTCATAGTGCTATATGTTGAGTAGTGATTAATATTGTATTTATTCATCAACTGATGGAAATGTTTATTGAAAAATTCTTTACCATTGTCTGTTTGCAAGTTTTTCGGTATTCGTCCCAATTTGAAAATATTCTCCATTGCCTGGGTTGTTTCAAATGCATTCTTTCTTCTCAAAGGTACTGCCCAAGCAAATTTTGAGAATGTATCAATTACAGTTAGCAAAAATCGATAATTTCTATTGTCTAAGGAATAATTTCCTATTTCAACTAAATCAGCTTGCCACAGATCATCTATTCCTTTCATCACAACTCTACGACGTACAAAACGTTTTCGAGCTTGCTTATGCAACTCATTTACAATATTTCTTTTTGAAGACATGTTATTTTTCCAGTCGCTGTTTTAAGTGTGTTGTGATCTACTTGGTGCACTTTCAGCTATTGATACGAACATGTAATTTTCTATTCTATATATTTTTTCTCGTAACTCTTCAATTTCCATATCAAAAAGTGATTTATTATCATCCATTTTCTTATTGATATCCTGCAAGTGAGCATTAAGATTTTCTAACTGGAAAGCTACTTCTTGTTGCTGTTTTTTTAGTTCAGTTTGCAGAAACAATTTACTGATAACATCGTTTTCCTCCAGAGCGTTTGCAACATTTTTGATTATCTTGTATTGGACATCAATGTTTTTGTTCGTATCCATAAAGAAGCCCAACAACTTAGGTGCATTTTTGGTTGAAATTACTTCACTTCTATCATTAATATAATGCCCAAATTTATCAACGGACATGTTTTATAAAAAAATCTATATATGTATATAGTTTATACAATTATATTAGTTTCACGTAGTTCTTCAATAATTCAGACAATTTTGTTGTTGTGATTAGTATGGCCTGCAGAATGTGATGCAAGCAGTAGTCTAAGTCGATCTACCAACTCGTTTGGATCATCTCAGTATATATATAGTTTGGATTATGAGGGTTAAACTGCATCAAACCCCTTCCTAAATAATTAGTTTTTGTTACATCTGGTGAGCTTTTATGATTTTCTCCTTTGAAAAGTTTTCCAATAATATGTTTGTACTTATGAGCTTTGCTCCCTTTGATCATCAGACTTATAGTCTCTCCTGTGAGCATTGGTAGTAAGTAATATTTTTTTATAGATTTCAAGCTCAAATTCGAAATAGTCTTTTGGTGTTTTATGAAACATTAAAGAAAACAGTCCTGGCGTGAGAGCCCATATTTGTCCACCAACCTGTATCTTATCTTTATTTAACTCGATGGTGCTATTACCAAATCTCCATTGATTATTATTGTCTTTATGTGGACCATAGTTAGTATCTAGTTCGTTTCTCGATTGTAATAGTGATAAGTCAGGATAACTTTCTTCATTCGAATTTTGTGAGTAAAAGTCATCTTCATCATAATTACTGCTACTTTTACTATTCGATTGTTTAAACATTGATTCTTCAATTAGTTTCTTGGGCGTACTCGTTTCCAATTTTATTGTTGAATTCTGAGGATGAAAACTTTCATTGTCATCAATTCCAGTTTCCTTATCACTCGGTTCTTTTTTAACCGGTCTACCAACGTATTTAGAGCTATTGATAAATTCTTTTAAAGTTTCTGTGATAGGCTTGAATGTATCTGTTAATTGCTGATGTGTATCTATTTCACCAGTTTTTATACTACGAAGCTTTTTCTTCAAGATATTTCTTGTTGCCACCAAGTCTTTAAGAATTTGTTCATTCATTTTAGCTATCAGGTCAGTTCAATAGGAAGCAGATCAGGTTATCAGGTCAGTTTAACAGCTATCAGTACAGTTTATCAGGTATCAGACCAGCTTATCAGGTCAGTTTATCAGGTATCAGATCAGCTTATCAGGTCAGTTTAACAGGTATCAGGTCAGTTTATCAGGTACCAGATCAGCTTACCAGATCAGCTTAACAGCTATCAGGTCAGTTTAACAGGTATCAGGTCAGTTTATCAGGTATCAGATCAGCTTATCAGGTCAGTTTATCAGGTATCAGATCTGCTTATCTGATCAGTTACAATAATCATATGTATAAATTTTGAAGTCAGATTAAATACTGCAGGGTGCATTTGATGAACAGTAAATTATATTATGATGAAGTAATCAAATGACTTTCTATAACGACCATTGTTTAGTTCATTATCTTTACTTATCACCAAAAATCCGTATTTTTCCTTCCAACGTTCTCTACAAATTCGTTGAAACATTTCAAAGTTCATGTCGCTGGCAACGTGATCATCATATACATGTTTCATATTTGTCGCATCTTGTTTAAACATAATAATTACATTAGCATTATCTCTTATCAAATGTTTTGGAATCCGCGTGTAAGTTTGACACAAGTAAAATGAGTCTACGTTCTTATGACGACCCATGCAAAAATATGCACGTATATTGTTTTGCTTTTCACATGCAACATCATCAAAAATCATAATTGAATTACTTTTAGCTTCACTACGAGGAACAACGTCCTCGTTTTCTGCAAATGTGTAGTATCCCATTCCTTTAATTGGTGAAATTAATTTCCTTAGGTATTCATATTTAGGTTGATATAAAGATTTTGAGTACAAGTAAATATTTTCAAACTTGAGACCATTAGGACTTTCCAGCAAACTAATCATTATGTTAGTTTTTCCACAATTTGAAGGACCAACTATTAATGCTCGAATAGAATTTGGTAACAAGGAACTATGTTTTATTTCTTTACTGTCATTTGAACAAATATCAGCATTACGAACTAAAATATTTTTATATTGTTTTACGAAGCGCATTTTAATAACTACTTGTGAAATTTGCAAACAATATCTTTTATTGTAGATTAAAGTAATATGGTTGTTGTTTGTGTGCGAGCATAAAAGTTATGAAATAAAATAAGAATACATTAATTTGATTATAATTTGTGATAAAAATATCCTTTATTAATATGATTAATTTTACCTTTTGAAAAATAGGATAAACGAACTAATCTTGTAAGAGTTCACAAAACAAGTGCCGTAACCAATAAAGAAAAATGAAGATGGCGAAGACAATGCTTAACCTATCCATTAGCGGTTTACTCGTTGGAATCCAAGAAAATATTCCAGACAAACAATGTTGATAACAAAGGAATAATATTTGGATCCCAACAGAGAATTCCAATAAATTATACAAATAAAAACTACTTGATTAATTATCTAAACAAATGTATCAAACTTTAAGTTCAGCTTAAACAATTGTACTATATAACAAAAGCTTTAGTCTCAAGCACACTGTCGTTGGAGAAGGTTTACTAAATAAAGCAATAAATTCTCTGCCTTTTGAATTACATCTTCCTGGATATCAGTACTGTGGACCTGGCACAAGATTACAAAAGCGTTTAGATAGAGGAGATAAAGGAATTAACTTATTGGATGCTGCTTGCAAAAATCACGATATTGCTTATTCGAAAAATAAAGACTTAAACAGCAGACATCAAGCTGACAAAATTCTTGAAAATAAAGATTGGGAAAGAGTTCTTTCAAAAGATAGTGATCTTGCAGAAAAAAAATTTTCATATATAGTCACCAACGCAATGAAAGCAAAAACTAAACTTGGTATGGGTGTTGAAGCAAAGAAAAGGAATACAGTGAAAAGACCATCACCACGAATTCGTATAAATGACAAAAAACTGTTTCATAAAACAATTAAATCAGCAACAAAGATATTGAAGAAGGAAAAACCACAAGATATGAATTCAGCCATTAAGATTGCTCGTAAAGGTATCAGTAAATCTCTTAAGGGGAAAAAAGCTCGTGTTGTAATACCACGCATTATAAATGTTCCAAAAATTGGTGTTTTTTCCCCCATAATACCGATTCTAACTGCTCTAGGTGCACTTGGTAGTCTAGCAACTGGAGGTGCCGCTATAGCTAAAGCTGTAACATTCAACAAAGAATGCAAAACACAAAAAAGCAATGGAGTCAATTGCGGTGGGAGATGGACTATACCTTAAACCATATAAAAACGGTTATGGACTTGTTTGTAAAGATCAATCAAAAACCTTTTAGACATGCTACCCAACAGACCATTATCAGAATTTGATCTGAGAAAATTTTCAAAATATATTCCACACTTCAGAGGAGTTTTTATGTTGGATTCACTACCAAAACGACCAAAGACTGTAGAGTGTGGAATAATCAATTTGGATTTATCAACAGGCCCAGGTACTCATTGGGTAGCATACTGAAGAAACAAGAATGAAAAACAATATTTCGACAGCTTTGGAAACTTACAACCTCCTCTAGAATTAATCAAATATTTAGTTAACAGATACATTCAAGCCTATCACAGAACCTTTAAAAGAATTTATCAATAGCTCTAAATACGTTGGTAGACCAGTTAAAAAAGAACCGAGTGATAAGGAAACTGGAATTGATGACAATGAAAGTTTTCATCCTCAGAATTCAACAATAAAATTGGAAACCAGTACGCCCAAGAAACTAAGTGAAGAAAAAATTTTTAAGCAATATAATAGTAAAAGTAGCAGTAATTATGATGAAGATGACTTTTACTCACAAAATTCGAATAATGAAGAAAGTTATTCTGACTTATCACTATTGCAATCGAGAAACGAACTAGATACTAACTATGGTCCACATATAGATAATAATAACGAATGGAGATTTGGTAATAGCACCATCGAGTTAAATCAAGATAAGATACAGGTTGGTGGACAAATATGGGCGCTCACGCCAGGACTCTTTTCTTTAATGTTTCATAAAGCACCAAAAAACTATGATAAATTCGAGCTTGAAATCTATAAAAAAATATTACTTGCTACCAATGCCCACAGGAAAGGCTATAAGTCTGATGGTCAAATCAAAGGGAGCATAGCCCATAAGTACAAACATATTATTGGAAAACTTTTCAAAGGAGACAATCATACAGGCTCATCAGATGTAACAAAAAGTAATTATTTAGGAAGGGGTTTGATGCAGTTTAACCCTCATAATCCAAACTATATATACTGGGATGATCCAAACGAGTTGGTAGATCGACTTAGACTACTGCTTGCATCACAGTCTGCAGGCCATACTCATCACAACAACGAAATTGTCTCAATTATTGAAGAACTACGTGAAGCTAATATAATTGTATAAACTATATACATACATAGATTTTTATATAAAACATGTCCGTTGATAAATTTGGGCATTATATAAACGATAGAAGTGAAGTAACCAAAAATGCGCCTAAGTTGTTGAGCTTCTTTATGGATACGAACAAAAACACTGATGTCCAATACAAGAGAATCAAAAATGTTGCAAATGCTCTGGAGGAAAACGATGTTATCAGTAAATTGTTTCTGCAAACTGAACTCAAAAAACAGCAACAAGAAGTAGCTTTCCAGTTAGAAAATCTTAATGCTCATTTGCAGGATATCAATAAGAAAATGGATGGTAATAAATCACTTTTTGATATGGAAATTGAAGAGCTACGAGAAAAAATTTATAGAATAGAAAATTACATGTTCGTATCAATAGGTGCAAGTGCATCAAGTAGATCACAACACACTTAAAACAGCGACTGGAAAAATAAGATGTCTTCAAAGAGAAATTTTGTAAATGAATTGCATAAGCAGGCTCGAAAACGTTTTGTACGTCGTAGAGTTGTGATGAAAGGAATGGATGATCTTTGGCAAGCTGATTTAGTTGAAATGGGAAATTATTCCTTAGACAATAGATTTTATCGATTTTTGCTAACTGTAATTGATACATTCTCAAAATTTGCTTGGGCAGTACCTTTGAGAAGAAAGAATGCATTCGAAACAACTCAGGCAATGGAGAATATTTTCAAATTGGGACGAATACCGAAAAACTTGCAAACAGACGATGGTAAAGAATTTTTCAATAAACATTTCAGTCAGTTGATGAATAAATACAATATTAATCACTACTCAACATATAGCACTATGAAAGCCTCAATAGTAGAACGATTCAATAGAACATTAAAAGGAATGATGTGGAAGGAATTTAGCTTAAATGGTTCATATAATTGGATTGATATGTATAGAGATTTACTTGATGCATACAATAGAAAAATTCATCGCACCATTAAAATATCACCGATTAAAGTAAATTCAACAAATGAAAAACAGGTTTTAAACACAGTATACAGTCATTTAAAGATGTATAAAATGTCAAAATTTAATGCAGGAGATCATGTACGCATAAGCAAATATAAAAACATTTTTGAAAAAGGTTATACTCCGAATTGGACAACAGAAATCTTTACAATTAAAAGAGTACAAAATACATATCCTACAACATATATATTAGAAGACTATCGCGGAAATCCTATTAAAGGTGGATTCTATGAAGAAGAACTTTCAAAAACCAGATATCCTAATACATACCTAGTTGAAAAGTTTCTCAAAACTAAAGGACATAAGGTGTTTGTCAAGTGGCTGGGCTTTGGTAATGAGCACAAATCTTGGATAAGCAAAGATGAGATATTGTAAATGGAAGAATACAATAAATAAACAACAACAACAACAACAATGGCATCAATATTTAATTTAGTTTAAAATAAGTAAATAAACAATAAATACGAAACTGCTTCTTATAAATCATACTGTGTGTTTAACCTCATTTATTTACAATCAAACAGTCACAATGTCAATAACATTGACTCTGAGCTCCAATTCATCAGAGCTATCTGCTAATTATTTTTCTCCTATTGATTTAAACGGAACCTATGTGCTCTAACTGATTTTCATTCATACAACAGTATCCCGAATGTGGATGTCTACAACAATATATTTCATATCGGTGAACTTGTAATTGAAATACCGATCGGATCTTATGAATTAAATGATATAGTTGACTATATAGAAGAACAATACAAACGATATAGACCAGAAAACAAAATTTTGATTGAAGCTAATAACAATACAATGCAAGTCAAAGTCAGCAGCTCTAAAGAACCAATATATTTTAATAAAGAAAATACAATAGGTAGACTTTTAGGATTCAATAGCAGAATATTAACGTCAAACAAAGAACATTACTCTGATCTTGCAGTGAATATCTTTAAGGTGAATCTCTTGAGGGTTGAAAGCAGTATTGTGGTTAATACTTATATGAATAATTCTAAAGCTCATACACTACACGAATTTCCGATTAATGTACCGGCTGGATATAAAATAGTTGAGATTCCGAAAAATCTTATTTATTTGCCAGTAAACTCCAGAGAGATAAGTTCACTAGCTCTTCGCGTGGTTGATCAAAACGGCGACTTAATTAATTTCAGAGGTGAGGAAATTACAATACGAATACATTTAAGGACAACTAAATAATGATAATATACAACACGAGTATATCGAAGAATACTACAGCAACATCTAATTCTCAAACGTTACAACCTAAGCAACAATTGAAAAGATCTGTTCGTCAAAAATCGCTTACAGCAGCAAACAAGAGTTTTCTCAAATCACTGAACTTTAAACTGAAAACAAAATGAGTTCAATAATAGACGTTTTAGATAAACCAATATCTGACGAAAATATTATCAAAAAGGATTATCACACATACATACCATACCTTCAGTCTTTTAACAACAACGATGAAATAAGAATTTCAATACAAAACCAAGATCTATATGTGTTACCCAGTGAAAGCTATATATATGTAGAAGGACTTGTTGTAGACGAAAAACCATCGAAATCTACACCCCACTTTCAGTTGAAAAATAATTTTGTTGCATATCTCTCGTTATGAACTGAATGGTATTGAAATTGATCATACAAGATATTTGGGAGCCACCAGTACCATAAAAAATTTGGTTTCTTTATCACCTACGGAAAGCGTTGTGTTGCAAAATGCTGGATGGAATAAACTTGATAAAATACATCTTCAAAATGGAAATTTTAATTTCTATGTACCACTCAAACTTCTTTTAGGATTCGCTGAAGACTACAATAAAGTTTTACTAAATGGTAAACATGAATTGATACTCTTACGTAATAAGAACGATGAACATCTTGTACACTCGAATGTTTCCACTGAGAAAGCAAAACTTACAATTTCACTAATATCATGGAGAATTCCACATGTTCAATTATCTGATCATAGTAAATTGAATATGATCAAAATACTTAATAATGGTGCTGCTATACCAATGGCATTCCGTTGTTGGGATTGTCATATGAATCCACACCTTAATACGGGAACCAATCACATATGGAATGTTAAATTGGCCGCTAATAAAGAACGCCCTCGTTTTGTCTTGATTGCCTTTCAACAAGAAAACAAGTTTGTTCATTGTGATCTTACTAACTTAAAAGTATATTTAAACTCAACCTCTTACCCATATGACGATCTTAATATAAAATTCAAAAATGAGCGCTATGCGATTCTATATGATATGTATCTAAGATTCCAACAAAGCTACTACATGAAACAACCCCAACCTCTTCTAACAGGTCAAGAGTTTAAAAATAACGCTCCAATTATTGTAGTTGATGTCAGTCACCAAAACGAAACGCTCAATACCGGACCAATCGACATAAAAATTGAATTTGAAACAGCAACAAATATTCCAGCAAAAACATCAGCTTACTGCGTTCTTATTCATGACCGCGTAATAGAATACATACCAATAAAAGGTCAAGTCCGGAAGGTCTTATAAATTAAATAACATGGATGGTGATATTGTTTTTGTAGACTTGCAAGGTTTCAAAACTAATTCAAATGACTTCATCGCAAAAGAACTAGCTGTAGTTTTCAGCAACAAGGAATGGTTCAATTTCATCATAAAACCTCCTTTTGATTTCGCATGCTTATCAGCCAAAAAACAGAGAGAAGCAGTTTGGTTAACAAAAAACTATCATCATATTAACTGGAATGATGGATCAGGCTCATTTCAAAGCGTTTGCAAGTTTTTAAAATCGAATATAAGAAATTCACAAATATATGTTAAGGGGGGAGAGAAGAAAAAATGGCTGGAAAAAATTATTCATCAAACAGTTTATAACATTGAAGACATTGGCTGCATTAATTTCAAACAAATGGAAACTAAGCATTCAATATATCTCTATTGTAGCTATCACGACTATGGTGTTTGTGCCTTAAGGAATGCAATTTTACTCAAAAATGAAAGTGTTAACAAACTTTTAAATAAACGCTTATAAAAATTAAAATAAATGTCTTTTTATTTCAAACAAAAAACCTACATACATACATATTTATTTTTTTCAGATAACACACAAACAAACATACACAATGGTTCATTCATTCATTCAAATGGTCAAGGGAATATTTGGGCACAAAGAATAAACGCTTATTATTTGTTTGTATGTATATGCGTAAATGAAATAAATTTGTAGATATTTATGTACGCATGAATATGTACATCTTATCTCATTTTATACTGACCAGGAAATCAAAAAAGCGAACTGTCATACAGACTCACAAATCGTCACACACACAGACTGTCTGACAGCCAGACATTCCAATCGCCACTCAGAACACAAAAAACAGACACACTTAAACATAGCATAAATATTCATATTCTACAAAATACAGAAATCGCACCACCATCCAGATCCCCAAATAAAATCCATCGATGATCGTCATGTATAAAATAAACAAAACATCAGTTTCAATATTTATGCAATAGTAATTTTTTTTTTCACAACGTCTTCAAGATCAGAATAATCAACTTATTCCTCCAGACTCAAGCATTGCCAGCAAAAAAGTAAAAAAGAAAAACACTGAATTGCTGGACGACAAATCTTAAGTAAACACACCAAATTTTAATAAGCAAAAAAATAAAAGAAAAAATCTCACTCCAGCAAGAAGGAACGAACCACAAACATTCAGGGTATCCATATATAACTACTACACTTTTTAAATAGTGTGTAATTCCTAAAAATGCTTCAAAATTTTTTTATTCACCAGGCGTACACAGTATAAATGGACAGACAGAAATTCTCACGCTCACATACCGACGGACATATATTCTCAAGGTCACATATGGACAGACACAAATTCCCACGCTCACATACCGACGGACATGTATTCTCAAGGTCACATATGGACAGACACAAATTCCCACGCTCACGTACCGACGGACATGTATTCTCAAGGTCACATATGGACAGACACAAATTCCCACGCTCACATACAGACGGACATGTATTCTCAAGGTCACATATGGACAGACACAAATCCCACGCCTACCCCAACATTTTATTAAAAAAACAACAATGTGAACCCCCCTATTAAACCGTTGGGAAAAATACACACACGAACACACACAAAATGAAATTTAGAATTTTGTGAAATTTGAGAATTTTGGCAATTAAAATTGAAAATTTTCAAATTTAATTGCTGAAATTTAATATTTTTAATGGTCCTAGCACATACAGTTCCCTACTACTGGAATTGATTGAATGTGTTTCTCTAACATAGCACAGCAATATGCATGCCATGCATGGTTGAGTGCTAGAGCGATTTCAGCGGCAAAGAACAAAAATGTTGCTGAATTAAACATGGCTATACAATCAAAGATTCCTGGCGAAGTGGTGTTGTGCAAATCTGTCTATACTGTTACCAATGAAGAAGATGTTGTGAATTATCCGACAGAATTTTTTATTTCGTTGGACTTACCAGTAATGCCTCCGCATAATCTCCAATTGAAAGTTGAAACCCCTATTATTATGCTTTGCAATATCAATCAACCCCGTTTGTGTAATGGTACAAGACTTGCTATTAAAAATTTATGGCTTATATAATTAAAGCTACTATTTTAACTGGAAAATTCATAGGCGAAGATGTATTCATTCCACGCATCCCAATGATTTATTCTGATATACCATTTGAATTTAAACGACTTCAGTTTCCTGTTCGTCTTGCGTTTGCGATTTGCGGAGTGAATTTAGGGTATCCAGTTTTCCCACTTAGACAGTTGTATGTAACCTGTTCGCGCGTTGGCAAACCATCGGTTCTGTATATTTACACCGAAAATAAAAAAACAACAAATGTTGTTTACCACAGAGCATTACAATAAAAGCAGTTTATCACTAATTTAAATGCATTCGAATTAATTTTTGTATTTTCTTTTTTGCACTACGAAGTGTGCAGGGTGATCGCTAGTCTACATATATATATATATATATATATATATATTCATACATACATATATACGTATGTATATATATATATATATATATATATATATATACATATATATACATATATATATATATATATATATATATATATATATAAATATATATATTATCATATATAAATATATATATATATATATATATATATATATATATATATGTATATACATATTTATATATATATATATGCAATGCAACTTATTTATATATATATATATATATATATATATATATGTATATATATATATATATATATATATATATGTATATATATATATATATATATATATATATATATATATGTATATATATATATATATATATATATATATATATATATATTTTAGACCTCGTATATATGTATATATATATAAATATATATATATATATATATATATATATATATATATATATGTATATATATATGTATATATATATATATATATATATATATATATATGTATATATATGTATATATATATATATATATATATATATATATATATATACATATATATATATATATATATATATATATATATACATATATATAAATATATATATATATATATATATATATATTTATATATATGTATATATATATATATATATATATATATATATATATATATATATATATATTATATATACCTATATATATACATATGTGTATACGAGGTCTAAAAAATAACCGTTATTTTAAAATTTCTTAAGTTACGTATGTTCGATTATCGAATTTTTTTCTGTTATGTTGGTACACATGTGTGTTAAATATGTTGGTAATATCAGCCATTTTGGATTGTCAGTTTGTTTTTGACAGATAAATAGGTTAGTGGTATTTGGGTGTGCTCTTCGATTTATTACTAAATTTTGAGCAAAAACAACGTCGCAGACAGCATAACTGGTGATGAATCATTGGTACTTGGCTATGACATTGAAACCAAAGACCGAAAAAAGCACGACAAGTTCGGTCAATTTTGAAGCTTTTGCTCACTGTTTTCTTCGACTGCGATGGCGTGGTGCATCATGAACTCTTGCACAAAGTCGTACGGTCAATAAAGAATACTATATTGAAGTTATGACCCGTTTGCGCGTTAAAAACGCACAGAATTGTGGAAAAAACAATCATGGATTTTGCATTATGATAACGCACCAGCTTACACACCGAAGCTTGTGCGTGACTTTTTGGCCAAAAACAAAACCGTTATTATGCCTCAATCACCGTATTCACCGGACTTGGCCCCTACTGACTTTTTCCTCTTCCCAAAACTGAAGACACCGATGAAAGGAAAGCGTTTTGCTACGATTGAGAAGATAAAAGAAAAATCGAAACAGAAGCTGTTGGCGATACCAAAAAGCGCATTTCGAGGATTGGAAAAAACGCTGGCATATGTGTTTTAGATCTGATGGGGATTACTTTGAAGGGGACAAGATAGTTATTGATGATTAAATAAATACTTTTTGAAAAAATTGAAAATATTGGTTATTTTTTTATCAGACCTCGTACATATATACATACATACACGCACACACACACGTATATATATATATATATATATATATATATATATATATGTAACATTAAATGAATTTGTTGGGTGCTTAAGCAATGTCTATATGCATTTCATATATATGTATATGTATATATATATATATATATATATATATATATATATATATATACATGTATATATATATATATATATATATATATATACATATATATATATATATGTATACAAGTATATATATATATATATATATATATATATATATATATATGTAACATTAAATGGATTTGTTGGGTGCTTAAGCAATGTCTATATGCATTTTATATATATGTATATATATATATATATATATATATATATATATATATATGTATTTAGCATTTTTTAGCATTCTTTATTTTATTCAAGATATATATTTTTTCAAAATATTAATGTTAATTTCAAAGTCTACCACAAATAAATTTTAAAACCCAGGCAATAAATAAATCTGATATCACGTTGTTTATGTGTCAGAGAATATGTTAACTTGCTACAACTGCCAAAAACGGGACCTTTTTTTTATATTGTGTTTAAATGTAAACCTGAGAAGTCAAAGTTTTCGTTTCTAAAGAAAGCTCTAGAGTGGCAGACACTAAATCCATATAATTAGTTAAATAAGAATTCAACAGTTGACTTTTAAATAAATGTATAGGAATATTTTGGGTGTTTTTTATAGAGTGATACAAGTTGAAATCATAATAAAACTTAATAATATATTTTTGATATCAATGAAACGGCCTTTGTTGGATAGACAATTTTATGACATTAATGTTTAAATATAGTTTCGGCCATGGGGCCGCCACGGCTGGCGCGTACAATGCGCAATCTGGAACACCAATTTTCAAAAACAGTAACATTCTGACCATCATCGTTTTTGAAGGCATATGGGCCAATGAATCCGCCAGCCCATAAAGTAATTTTCTGTGGATGTAATGGTGTTTCGACAAAAGCTTGTGGATTCTCCTCACTCCAAATGCGACATTTCTGTTTATTTACGTACCCATTCAACCAAAAATGGGCTTCATCGGAAAATAAAATTTTAAATGGACGAAGTGCACGATAAGTTTGACGAACAGAACCATTATTCTGATTAAAAATTTCCATAATTTGCACGCGATGCTCTGCTGTAATTCGATCCATAATGAAATGTCAAAGCAAACTAAACAAAAAACAACTATCAGCTGTTAAATGAGTGGTCAAATAAAGCAGTGATGCCATTTCAAAGTTGTATCACTCTATAAAAAATACCCTATAAAAATGCACTAAATGAAAATCCCTGCAGTGAATTAGATACTTTTGCAATTAAGCTCCTGGTCTTGCCATTTAGCAACGCGGAAGTTGAAAGTGTTTTTGGTGGCATAAATCTCATCAGAACGAATATTAGAAATATAATGATGTTGTTTATATTCGGAATGGTTTGAAAAGTTTGCGAAAGTTTTAAAATAACGAACGATCTGATAAAAATGCAATAAGAACATATGTACTCGCATGTTACAATGATATCTCCATCAACTCTTCAGAACTTGAAGAAGAAAATTACGTGCATACTTAATTTATAGTTAAATTTTATTTTTCTAATCGTAGCCAATGGATATAATCCTTACAGACTATTAATATGATATGAAATAATATTTCATAACCATTAATGGTTGATGTTATTTTGATTTTTTTTTTGTTAATTTTATAATAATTCAATGTGATATTGAATTTAATGATACCTTTTATATAAAAAAAAAACTTTGTGGGTGTCCATAAATATGTACATATACTTCAGGATATATTCTGTTACTTTTTAATCATTTTTCTTCATTAAAATGATGTGCAATATGTGTTTATAAGGAAGAATTATGAAAAATAAACCATTTACAAAGATATATTAATTAAAGTAACAAAAAATAATACAATTAAAATATAAGCATTATTTTTTGGCAGTTTAGGATTCTTTTTTGTATTTTTTAGCATTATTTTAAGGCCGATTTAGCTGTAAAATATTTTTGGATATGGCCACACTGTTTCGCATACACGCGTCCTTCAGCTTACTATTTGAAATGCAAAAACCTAATTAAATCTTTTAAGCGATTATCTACTTAGCAGAAGAATGATTTCCTACAGCGTAGTAGAGTAAAGAAGAGTTTTTGATAACTTAAGAGGGGTAAACAATATGCGGATTGGTGGAGTTGATGGCGATTTTACGTTACAAAATAGGAAGAACGAATACGTAAGACACAAACCAATTCAAACTCTTACAAAAATAAGGATAAAAATAATGCTGACAACTTGAATTGGGAGACATATTCGAACAGAACTGAGAGCAATACTTCTTCTCCTGGTAGGTTGAACTAACCAACTTGAAAAGCCATACCAAAAATCCGTCGAGAAGGGAAATGTGAACAAAATGAATTGAATAAAACCTTCTTATCAGCTCTTTACTTATATAAATAAAGGAAACAAAATAAAAAAGGAAACAAAAGGTACAGACATACATTGATTGAGGAAGATACATATGTATATATGTTGTTAAAGAGCCTAATGGCATGTCTATGAGTACTGAAAAATCGATTTTTGACCTGCTTTTTTTAGAGGACATTAAACTTGATAATTTAATGGCTATTGGTTGCGACGGTACTGTCGTCAACACAGGAAAATTAACTGGGGTAATTAAACTTTCGAAAAAAAGGTTTTATCGTGCGTTATTTGCATGTTGCACTTAACCCATTATGCTCCAAGCTCAAAAAGTTGTTATGTCTTAACGAAATTTTCGTGGCTAGCTTAAAACCAACTTAAAATTTTTTGTTAATTGTTTTTCCTAATGTGTCAACCTTGAAAAATATAGGTCGAGACTTCGACCGCCGGGATAATTAGAGCAATAAATTTGCTGTATTATATAATAAAGACTAAAGGCAGAATTAGTTTGTGCGTGCTGTTTTGTTTCTGTTCAATTAAAAATCTGTACGTGTAGTTTGTTGTTCCTTTTTCTGTTCTGTTGCAGACAAATCTGTATAAAATAGAATTCAACGTTAAGTGACAGCCAACAGTGCTTATGTATTAGTTTTTTGTGGTTTTATATATGATACAATTTTTATTGATTTTATTTTTGTTTTAATTCAAGATTTTTTAGTTTGTATATTTTTATTAAATAAAAAACAATGGAAGATGAAAAGCTTATATTTTTAGTTGAAGAAAATTACATTTTGTACAACAAATTTAACAAATTTAAAGAATGATTACCTTTTGCTTTTAAAAACAGCTGATTCCATTAACAGAACAAGTAATTACAAAGTATTTTCTACAGAACTTCACAGCACAGAACAGTAATAGAAAAAAAAACCGATGAAACCTTAAGAGTAAACTTACTGATAAGTGAAAAATTTTATTAATTTATTGTAGTTTAACAGTTTTATTTATTTACAGAAATTAACAGCTTTTAGAAAATTATTTAAAATTTGTGTGGTAGGCTTCGAAGCAATTACCTACATATGTACATGCAAATTTACGTTGCATTTAGTACAAGTATAGGCAGTATGCCTCTTCTTCATGTGTATGGTTTTTACGCTGGGCGATGGCGTGGATTGAGCCGCCGTGTCGACATCACTTTCTTTATCGGGTGAGATTGATATCGAATTTTTCAAATCAATTTGAGACATGCATTTGTTATTGGTTTTTCCAGCAATCATATAATGCAATTTCCATGCATTGTCGCGCTGTACAAGCACGTGACCCAAAGTGGCCACCAGCACTTCTTTCTTCTGATTCCAACTCTATAATTAGCAACAGCATTATCGTGTAAGGCACCTGCTCCCATGTACTTATTGTAATCAGTATTAGGATTACCTCGGGGCACCGCAATATTTTTTTCCTATCGTATCGTATTACGTTTTTTAAAGGATCCATTTTATCATAACCCGTAGCCCAAAGTGGCTTCTGCATTATCTCTCCATCGAACTTATTATGTTCTTCGTTGAATGCGTAATCTATATCGTGTTTAACTAAATTTTTTTTAGGCCTACGTTTGCCAAACTGTTTGCAGAAATTTTATCTGTTGCACAAAAATCTTGCTCTTTTAGGAGATAAAATAAGTGGTATCCGGTGAAAAAATTATCGAAATGCACAGTGTGTTGTGCAGGATTCTTGCAAACTGATGAAAGACTCAAAACCATCAAACGTACAGCGTACTGTTCAAAAGCAACGAACACATATTTTTTTTTATTTTCATAACATTTATGTGTCAATATAAATGTTATAAAAATTCCTCTTGTCTCCACAAGAGGAATATGACAATACTTCATTTTAAGAGAACCCAATAGATATTACTCCAAGTACATCAAATACCGCACACTCTAAACTAGCACAACATATAAATATCCTCGCAAATAAAGCAAATTTAAGTCCAATAAATCAAAATTATCACATAAAAACAGTACTACTTGATATATGTGAAAAACAAATGGAGCCGTTAGAAGTTAACGTAGTAAAGTAAGCTTGCCGAAGTGGTACATGCTGTACCTGCAACACAAGTTTCTGTTGAACGTGCGTTTAGTACACTTGCTATAGGCTAGACCAAGTTGAGATCTAAGCCCTCAAAGAAGTCAATTTCAAACATATTAATTACAAAATGAAATTTTGACTTGCTTAACTGCTCAGCTCTTAAAATAGAAAAAACTGAATAACAGTTTAGTTTAATACACATATTTAATATATATTGTATCGTTGTTGCTGCCAATAAATTATATACATATTTTCATTTAAAAATATTAGAGTTATTGAAATAATTATTGTTGTTTTTATTTATATTTATCAGATTTTTCCAGTTGCTATTGCTATTTTCTCTGGATACTGAAACATATCATGTAGTTGCCGTAAGTAATTTGAGAAACAAACAAAAATGTTCATACATATATGTACGTTTTTTTTAGCGAACATGTACTTTTTTCAAACTTGAACATGTACTTAAAATTCATGAATACGAGTATGTTCATATTGCATATGTACTTTTCTTGTTGAACACAACATGAACATAATTTGTAGGCACACGCGAACATGTACTTTCTTGCCGCGTACGTACAAGTTAAGAAACAATGTTTTTGTTTCTTTAAAAAATAAAATAACTTCAAAATATTATCAGTACTATGAAGTGTTCTTTATTTATATATATTTTTTATGTATGAAATTTCGTCAAATATTTGTTCATATGATTTGAGGATTTTTGTTAAATTAGTCACATGAAACAAGAATGTAAATTCATCAAATAAATATGTGTTATCAGTTCGGGTTAATACGTATTTTTTTCCTTCTATGTGCTCTATTATGTGTTTCTTTAATAGTGCGTATTTGCTCATTCTTATCCAATACGTCTTTTAGTTTTATAGGCGCGTAAACAAATTTTGATCCAATAAATGTGTCTTTGATTATTTTTCCATATCTATGCATGTTTTCAGTATTTGTATGTAGTGATATAATTCTCTTGGGTTGTATGATTTTTTTTAATTCAGTTATTAGGTTATCATTGTTAAAAAAATTAATGGTGTATCGTATTTTTCCGGAGAAAATAGTTCGTACTCGTGTTTCTACTAAACTTTTTGTTGGTACTAATTCTGTTTGTAAGCCGTAGAAATTAAATGGTTGTGAAACTGATTTGCTTGCATCACTATGTGAGCTTTCGGCTGAATGCATGGTGTCAATTGAAGATGTGTTTATAACCTGTCGAGACAATACATCAGCTACTACATTCTCTGTGCCTGGCTTGTATTTCATTTTAGCACCGTAATCTTCTATTATAGCTTTCCAGCGTTTTAATTTAGGGTTAGGATTCTTTTCTGAAATGGCGCAAGTTAAAGATTGATGGTCTGTGAAAATTGTGAGGTCGGCTATGCCATATATATAATTCCTCAGTTTTTGTAGGGCCCATATTATCGCCAATAATTCTTTTTCGTTTGTGCTGTATCTCTGTTCTGTTTCACTCAAAGTTCTTGACAAGAAATAAATGGGGTTTTTATTTTGGCTTAACACGGCTCCAATAGCTATGTTGGATGCGTCCGTTGTTAATTCAAATGGTTTTTGAAAGTCTGGTTGGAATAACTCCACCTGTTCTTTTAATTTTAATTTTAGTTTTTCTACAGCTGCTATGGCTGCCTGGTCTAATTTAATTTCTTTATTTGCACTTTTATTCTTACCTACATGTGCGTTTTCTCCCTTAAAATGTACGGTTAAAGGTTTTGTAATTTGAGCGTAGTCCTTTACAAATCTACGATAATAACCTGTTAGTCCTAAAAATCCTCTCAAGTCTTTGAGGGTTTTAGGAATGGGAAAATTTTCAATAGCCCTTATTTTCTCTGGGCCTGTTGTTATTTTATTGTGTTTGATGATGTGACCTAAGTACTCAACTTCGGACATAAAGAATTTTGATTTTTCATCCGAGACTTTTAGAGTAGCCTTTTTGAATGCATTAAAGACAATGTTTATATGTTTCATGTGCTGTTCTGCTGTAGATGAATAGATCAAAACATCATCTACGTAGACATATACAAGTTTACCTATGAATTCTCTTAATATGTCATCTACACACCGTTAAAAAATTGAAGGTGTATTCCTCAATCTGAAAGGCATACGTATGAATTCATCTTGCCTCCATTTACACAAAAAGCTGTTTTTTCCCTGTCACTTGCTTTAATTCTAGTTTGATGAAAACCAGATTCCAAATCTAAGGTGGTGAAAAATGTTGCTTTACCTAAATTCTGCAAAGTTGTGTTCACATCAGAGATAATATATCTATCTGTAATTGTGTGTTCATTTAATTTGCAGAAATCTATTACTATTCTTCTTTTAGGTTTTCCACTTTCGTCACCTCCTTTTTTATGTAGCGTTAACATTGGAGAATTGTAGGGGCTGAAGCTCCTTTGGATTATCCCATCTTTCAATAATTTTTCAATTTTCTTATTAACGAATTCAATATCGTTCATATTTCCAGGATATTGTTTCGTCCAAATTGGATCCTTGCAAGTTGTTCTAATACTTGCTTCTGTGGTTGTGGTGAAAGGCAAAGAACCTCTTCTATTATTTTCCTGCATCCAATTATTTATTTCTAATTCGTATTGTTTATCTCCTATAGAGTAATTTATTTTCTGCGATAATTCTGGGACAGTGAACAATTTTCTTCCTATGTCTATGACTGCATTTAATTGTTTTAGCCCTTCAACTCCTAGCATTAAATCATAATCATCATTACTTTTCATTTCGAAAAATTCTAATTCTTGTTTAAATAATTTTATTTTCAGTTTATAATTTAAAATCGATTCACCGTGCATGGTGATCATTCTAAATTGTCTTGTTTTAATTCTAGGTCCAATAATTAAATTCTTATTAATATAATTATGGGTTACACCACAATCTATAAAAATTTTATAATTTTTTTCATCTTCGTCTTTCATATATATATGGAGCAACCCACCTATTAGTTTAAAGTGTTATAAATACTACTATTATTATATCGTGACTTACTACTCTTTTCTGTTGTGGTACTGGCGTTTTCATCTCTATTTTGGGTTGTCTCCATTCTATTGTTGCGCTGAAATTTGTTGTTGTTGTTAAAGTTTCCGCTTTGGTCTCTCATTCTTTTCCGGGGTTGGCTGTGAAATCCTTGTGGGTTGTATTGGATTTGCCTGGTGTTGCCAGAAGATATGTCCATTGGCTCTGGCTTCGGAAAATTTTGGTGTAGTTGACGTTGTTGTTGATTTTGTTGATGATGTTGATTTTGTTGATGATGTTGATTTGGTGAATGATAAGAAGGTCCTCTGAAGTGTTGTTTACTTTCGAATCGTTGACGTGGTTGTTGATTTTGCTGTGCTTTTATATGATGGCCTCTGTTGTTTCCGTGATGGATATTATGTTAAAAACTTCTGTGGTTACTATCATGCTCTATAGTTTCAGCGATGGCATATGCGTGTTCTAGATCTTTTATCGGGTTTCCGTAGAGGGTTGAACGGATGAAGTTATCATTTATGCCGTTCTTAAACGTTCGGACAGCATCTTCCATTGCATGTGCCGTCATACACTTGATTGACTCTGGGGGATCTCCAGACATTGCAATTTTTGATGTTACCACTATCAGTGCTTTGCTAACTTCATCATGAAATTCTGATAGTGATGACTTGCCTTGTGTTAATTTGGTAATTCGTCCTTAAGGACATACAGTGGCCGTTGTTCACAATAAGTGTAGTCCAATCTATTTAAGATTGCTTCAAAGTTAAAAATCGTATTGTGGTTCAAGAGGATATTTGATGCGGGTCCAACTATCTTTGATTTGACAATGGATAGTGCTTCTACATATTTGTTGGAATTGGAATGTCTGCTAATGCTATTCATTAGACGTGTAGCATCTTCTCTCCATAATCGATAGTTGCTCTTTATTCCATCAAATGTGGATAGTGATTTGAATATTTCAAGATTTATGTCGTTCAGTCTATTATATGCAGCTACCCTTGGTTCTAAAGCTACGGCATATGGTTGATTTACAACTGGATTTATTGCGATTTGTTCCAATCTGCTGCGTAGCGTTGTTTTCTTGTGCTTTTCTCATTAAAAACTTTATTGGTTTATTTCAATTTATACTTTACGTTCCTTTCTATGAGGAATTCTTTTTAAGTTTGAAATATCCTGTTGCTATGCAAGATTATTTGTTATCCTTGCTGCGACAAGGAATTTGGTCCGCTCCATTAGAGGATATCAATGTAATATCCTCCTGGCAGGATCGCCAGTTAAGAAACAATGGTTTTGTTTCTTTAAAAAAATAAAATAACTTCAAAATACTATCAGTACTTTGAAGTGTTCTTTATTTATATACATTTTCTTAAATTAACACTAACTTAATTGAGTATGATTAGGAACTGTTTTTTGTGAGTTTTCTTATGAACTATGAACTAGCTTGCTTAATGGCTAGGTTCTTCTGAGTTTACATATGAACTGAAGAACGGAAGTATTTACATTTCTATTTATACTTTCCTTCTGTATATCTTAAATTAGTTAAATGTCTATTGTCTAGAGATAACTAAAGTATTTACATTTTGGTTAATACTTTCGTTTAGTATATGATAGGGATGAAAATACTTAGAATTGTTAAATGTATATTGTCTATTAAATATGTTCCTTATCGCTGATGTGATAGCAATGGTCATTATAGTGTGACCTTGGTATTATTTTATTACATATGTTATGTTTATGATATTTGCCTTATCTCTAGCTTAGCGTAGTTATAGTTGTTTTATGGATTTGCTTTATCTTTATTACTTTCTTTGTTAATTAAAAGTATTTAATGTTACTTCAAGTGATACGGGATGTTAACTTACACGTACTTAAAATGTTTGAACATTTGAACGTGTGTGTTTGATGTGTGTTCCAATCGAACAGTTGTTGCGGATTGTTTGCCAGACCCTTAGATGTTTATTTGTTTTATTCATGATGAATGTTCTAATGTCCCATGTGGCTGAAAAAAAAAAGAAATTAAAAAAACATATGAGATATGTCAAAAGGTTTACCTTAGGTATGTTGTCTGCACTGCTATTCTTGCTGCAATTCGCCTTGCATACGCTATTGCCTACACGAACAAAAAAATAAACTGGAATGGTGTTTTCATTCATGGGTGCGTAGACTACAACAAAAGCGGTTAGTTTAAATATGTCCAATGTTTTACATATCCTGGAATAGAAAGAATTTGTCTGGATAAATAACAGATATTATAAAGAAAATTCCAGAAATTCTTTTCTATAAAGATGGCTGAATTTTCGGGAGATCCGATGGGAACATTGGAAAATCAGCCAATGCTATTTGAGTATAGGGATGTTAGAAACAGTTTTAGTTGATCAGACACTAAAATACAATTAAAGCGTTCACATCAAAAAAAAAGTTTAGCTCGGGATTTAAGAAACATAAAAGAAAAAAGATATACAGTTTTTTTTTTTTAAAACGAAAAAGAATCAAGAATTAAATATACAAAACAAAAGAGAAAGAAAAGAAAGAAAAACGGTGGTGGTGAAAAGCCGAACAAAGGAGTCAAGCTACCCCAGTTAGGAAGTGGAAACTAACCTTAAGAAGGATTAAGGAACTGGCTAATCAATACCATCAAGAGCAGGTAATAAAGAATAGGAGGGGTCCTAGAATTTGTCAATTATCCCGAGAACCTCCGTGCTGAATAGCCAGGTAACAAGAAAAAAATTTACTTCTAAGTTTGGTTATTGCACCCGACAGGGGCACAACCTAAAATATATACATAAAGGAACGCATATAGTATGCCAACAAAAATAAAGTATTAAAGGAAAGAAAAAGGAAATAAAATTACATATTGTTAAACGAATTTAATTTAGTGGAAAAAAAATATATATATATATAATTAAGGAAAGAAGGAGATAATCTATATATATATACATAATCGCTAATATATTGTCAATATCAATCACATCATTGGTCTATAGTTTTATATTTGTAAAAAGAAAAAAAAAATAATTGTTTATCTACCTTTGTTATGTCGGTAATGAGCCTAAGTTGCATAAGAGGAATAAGTTGTTTGGTAGAGGAATAAGTTGGACAGTGGTTGTCCGATAGATGGCAGTCCTTTCTTTTTTCTAAATCAAAAATACATTGATTTAATAGGCCGGAAGCGGTATAAAATTTCTAATCCAGCTAGTTTTAGAGAGCTCTTTAAGGTTAGTCATTAGAAGGAATAACAGTAGCAAGACCGTTATTGAAGCGGGCCATTTTTTTTTTAAATTCCGTTGTTTGCTCTGTGCAGCGTAGGCAAAACAACCAAAAATAAATTGTTAGCCTTATTTTTAATTGTATGGTTTAATTTAAATAATATGTATAGGTTATAAGTTCTGTTTAAGAAAATTTATAATCGCGTAGAGTGTAAGAAAAAAAAAACATTGTGTAGAGATTTTTTTTAATAAATAATATTGTTGAATGTGAAGAAGAAAATATAATGAGTCGGGATTAAATCCATAAAAAGGGTGATGGCATGAAGGTAATGTAAGGTGTGGTAGAGTCGGCATATTAGTGGGTCACAAAAAAATAGCGTTGGCGGTTCAAATTGTGACATGGTTGAGAGGGCATGGTAGGGCACAACATCTGCCTGAAATAAAAAGAGTGTGGTAAGGCAATATTAGAGTGGTATGTGTTGATTAGTAGTATATATATTTGTTATTTTTTTTTTAGTATATTATTATGAGCAGCGTACCCAGTGAGAGGGTTGGAACCCTCTGAGATTTTTGTGTTTCCCAAGAAAAAAGAGTTAGTCGGAAACCTCACTGGTCTCTACGTATGTTACATAAATGGCGCCCAATAGAAAATTAGTTTGGCGCTCATAAATAGCGCCCAAACAATAAGTCATGTGATTCTAGCTATGCATGAGACAAATAGCCTAATAAAGTTCGAAATAGCCCATGGAGAGAAGCGCAAGATGGTTAGATAACTTTAATGACGTTTAGCAGCACTTTGGAACACTGTCTTTTAAAGTTAGTGCTAAAACGAAAATTAAGGGGTTTAACTGTGAAGCGTAGACCTCCTAAATAATTCAATTTATAAAATGGCCTAATAGCTTAGTAGTTTCCAGTTATAGATGTCTAATTGTATTAGGGTCAATTTTAAAAGTTTTTTTTGTTAATGTTAGTTTCTGTTTGTATTACGGTAGATAGCTTCGGTAGCCGCCGGAATTTATAAAATTAATTGTAATTATGTTTGTTCCGGGTCTATTGTACCGAATATCACCGGCAGGGTAGGGTACTTGTATAGCTCATCAGTGAACGAGAAGGCCTGATGATAGTATATAAGTCTCTACACCACTCAATTGTAAGTAAATTGTCTTATGTACCACCTAATATTACCTGAAACCTCTTCGATGATGAATTTAACCGACAACCCAAATTTAACTTCATGCCTAGCCCGACAGCAGTATTATATATATAGAATTTCTGGAAAAACGAAAAAAATAAGAAAATATATAAATAAATAAATAAAAAATTTTTTTTTGCTTGGTAATAGATTAGATAAGGATAATTTAGTAGTAAATATTAGTGACTTAGTGCATATTTGAAAATAGTGGGGCTGGATTTACAATTTTTCCATCGCGAAGTAGAGTTTGTCATACATATACTCCGTATAAGGCTATGTCCAAAAGCCCGTGTGAAATTCGGGATAGAAAACGAAAAATAGAGGCACAGTTCGATCTGAATAGGTCCACGCCGATTGAATTTGGTAAAACTTATAAGTCTAACACCCCGAGTCAAAGGATAGCGGTAAGCCGGAACACCAACATGAGTCAACCTACAGGCCAAACTACTGCTCAGATTCATGATAAGTCTGAAACAATTATGGCAAATAATCCGAGCACTAGTGCAGCTGCTAGTGCTAGATTCTTGGCACCTTCTACGTATATTCCTCCGAACATAGAACAACATAATTTATCTCAAATAGCAGAAATAAAAAGACAGATGGCGGATTTGACTGCCACCGTAGGTAAATTAAGTATCGTCATGCAGCAAACACAATTAGAAAATAAGAAATTGTTAGATGAGATTGTGCCCATCGTGAAAAGAAATGAGGAGAATAGCTTTCACCGAACGTTGCCTCCTCCGACGAACAGTTGCCACTCGTCTAGGGGCTCGATTGACATTGAATCGGCAAATCAGAGGCATCATAATAGAGTGAGGGTAGAGAAATACAAGTAAACTGGCGGTGGAGGGTTTTTTTTTCGATTAGAGCGTTTACAGAGACAGTACGGTGTTACCTGGGAAGAGGTTTTGGATAACTTTCACCTGCTGATGAAGGGAGCGGCCGAAAAATGGTACTGGCTGTTTGTGCAGACCAACCTGGTGACGGAGTGGCATACGCTAAAAGAAGCCCTCATGAAACAGTACCAGTCCACTAGGTCCAGCTTCGAACTCATGAGCGATATGGTTGAGCGCAAGCAGCAGATGGGAGAAGATATCGATACCTTCTTTTTCGTTATGATTCCAATGCGATCCAGACTGAATATTTCCGTTTCTGCAAAGGAAATGATAAAGATGATAAAAAAGAATCTCAGAGACGATATTAGAAGTCGAGTATACCCTATCAGCGTCGATACGATAGAAGAATTGCGTCAGGAGTGCATTGAAGCAGAAAAAGTGTTCTGCCGCAAAGAAGGTAAAAATGCGTATTACCCTCCTATCGTAAAATACCACAAACGCGTCAGTGAGGTATATGAGAGTCCTAATACATATCCTGCAGAGCAAGGGGAGGAAGTAGCAGCCATGCATGTGCAGAAACCACCAGACCCAGCAGATAAAGGCCAGATAGAATGCTGGAATTGTCGTCAAAAAGGCCATGTTTTCTACTATTGCACTGCCGAAGATAGAGGTATTTTTTGTTATGGTTGTGGCCAACCGAACGTCAAAGCCCCGAATTGTGATGAGTGTAAAGCACGATATTTTCGCCGGAGCGAGGGAACTGCGGGGCACCATCGTTTCAAAGAGACCCCGCGCACAAATCTAAATTGAAAAAAACAAATAATATTAATTTAATACAAAAAGTTAGAAATTTTAATGAATTTATACCCCAATTACGTCATAATTACAGCTTAGAAGAACGCGAACGTAATTATGGTGTGGTTAGGAATAAAATTTTTAATGAAGCGTTAGATTTTAAGAAGGGAGTTTCATACAGAATAGCCAAGTTAAGGAAAAAATTCGCTGAAAAGAGAAAAACACGCAGATTAATAATTGAGGCAGTAAAATCGGTAAATGGCAAATGTGATCCACGCGCCTTTGCCGAAATAACTATAGGACATAAAAAGATTAGAGGATTGCTAGATACAGGTGCTTCTGTAAGTTTACTTGGAAAAAATTGTAGAGAGTTGATAGACAAGTTAGGGTATGAATTTAAACCAATATTTTCGTTAGTTTCAACAGCATCCGGACAAAGACATAGATTATTAGGAAAAGTTGACATAGACGTAATTTTTCAGGGAAAAACGAAGAACATCACCTTTTACTTCTGCCCAGATTTAGATCAGGAGGCATATTTTGGTGTGGATTTCTGGACTGCTTTCGGTTTAGCCCCAGAGGTATTCAAGGTGGCTCATTTGGACTTTGAGAAGATACAGGAAGAATTTCAGGTTGAAGACCATAAGTCCAATCCTCACATTTTGAGCTCGAATCAGCAGGAACGGCTGCAGGCGGTTGTAGAAATGTTTCCCAGTTTTGAAAAGGATGGTTTAGGATGTACGTCTCTAGAGAAACACTCTAGAAGGAGCCGTCCCTTTTAAGGACCGTCACTACCCTTTGTCACCCGCCGTGCAGAAAATAGTATATCAAGAAATCGATAAGATGCTGGCTCTAAATGTAATTGAAGAGAGCGAAGGGCCCTGGTCAAATCGGACAACAGTTGTTAGGAAGCCAAACAAAAATAGGTTTTGTCTCGACGCGAGAAAATTGAATACGCTGACGATAAAGGATGCCTATCCACTTCAGAACATCGATGGCATTTTAAGCAGAATTTATGAGACTTACTACATCAGCAGTGTTGACTTGAAGTTTGCTTTCTGGCAGATCGAGTTAGACGAAGAGAGTAAACCATACACAGCGTTTACTGTAGCAGGTCGGCCACTCTACCAGTTTCGGGTCATGCCTTTTGGACTGTGTAATGCAGCGCAACGTCTATGCAGACTTATGGATAAGGTTATTCCGCAAAAACTAAAAGAAAACGTATTCGTTTATTTGGATGATTTATTAGTAATATCAGATAGTTTCGACAAACATTTAAGAATTTTAGAAGAAGTTGCAGTTTGCTTAAAGAAGGCCAACCTTACCATAGGCCTTAGAGAGTCCAGGTTTTGCTTCCAGCAATTAAAGTACCTTGGTTTCGTTATAGGGGGCGGGAGTCTTAGAACTAATCCCGAGAAAGTGAAGGCAATAAGGGAAATTCGAGTGCCTAAAACACCCCGAGAAGTGCGTAGTTTCCTCGGTACGGCCGGATGGTACCGCCGTTTCATAAAGGACTTTGCATCAATTGCAGCTCCACTAACTGATAGACTAAAAAAGGCTAAGAAATTTGAAATGACTCCAGAAACGATACAGGCGTTTGAAAATTTGAAGAAAGCCTTAACGTCCGCACCCGTACTAAGACACGCTGATTTTTCAAAAAGATTCTGGATACAATGCGATGCAAGTGAGCACGGTATCGGAGCCGTTTTATACCAGCTTAGCAATAATAATGATGAGCATCCAATTGCATTCTACAGCCAAAAGTTGACAAGGTGTCAAAAAAATTATACGGTTACGGAAAAAGAATGTTTGGCGGCGATAATGGCCATAAAGAAATTCCGCCCATATGTCGAAATGATGCCCTTTACAATTGTTACTGACCATGCCAGCCTTAAGTGGCTAATGTCCCTGAAGGATTTGACAGGAAGATTGGCTCTATCGTCACTCCAGTTACAAACGTTTGATTTTGATATTCAACATAGAAAAGGCACTGAGAATATTGTAGCCGACATGCTATCACGTTCAGAAAAGGAAGACAGCGTAGAGGAGTTAAATATGGATGATTTATTTGATTTCGAAACGACGGAATTTCAAAGTGACGAGTATTTGGAGTTGATACAACACATTAACGAAAACCAGGATCGATTGCCGGATTTGAAAGTTGAAGATGGTATAATTTATAAGAGAATGGATTACGATAGAGGCGTCGATACGGAATGCCAATGGAAAATTTGGATACCACCTAATATCACGCAGCCTATTATAGAAAAGGCCCACACAAGTATGACAGCGGCTCATGGAGGCATCCTAAAAACAATAGAACGGCTGAAAAGATTATTTTATTGGCCTAAATTGCCTATTCAAGTGAGAGAATATGTTCGAAGTTGTCAGACATGCAAAGAAATAAAACCATCCAATCAAAACCTTCGTCCGGAAATTGGCAACCAAGTAGTTATTGATAGACCTTTTCAGACATTTTATTTGCATTTTCTGGGTAAATATCCAAGGTCAAAAAGTGGAAATTGTTATGTGTTTATAGTCCTTGACCATTTCACCAAATACACGTTTATCACAGCAATGAAAGAAGCCACAGCAGGTAAAGTAATAGAATTTCTAATTCAAGAAGTATTTCATAAATTTGGTGTCCCGGAAATCATCCATACGGACAACGGCGCACAACTCACATCTATAGGATTTCAAAATATGCTGAGTACATACAAAATACAGCATATAAAAACGCCGGTTTATCAACCGAGTAGTAACGCCTCCGAACGGGTTAATCAAAGTATATTGTCTGCAATTAGAGCTTACTTGAAAGAAGATCATCGAGACTGGGATCTTTATCTGTCAGAGATAGCATGTGCCTTGAGAAATTCATTCCACACTGCGATAGGCTTTACACCTTTTTTCGCCCTATTCGGATACCATATGTATTCAAGCGGCGCCGAATACAAGTTAGCCCGGAAGCTTAAGTCTATGGCGGATCATCGAATAACAGCACAGCCCAACGAACACATGGAATTGTTGAGAAACAAAATAAAAGAAAATATGAACCGAGCTTATGAAAGGAGCGCAGAAAGATACAACAAAAGGGCCCGCATAACTAAATTCCTGCCCGGACAAGAAATCTATAGAAGAAATATGACTCAAAGTAATTTCTCAAAGAATTTAAACTCAAAGTTTTGCCGAAAATTTTTGAAATGTAGAGTAGTTAGATCTGTGGGGAATAACATGTATGAGTTGGAAACTCTAGAAGGAAAGACTGTAGGAATCTATCACATGAAGGATATAAAAACATAAATTGCTAATCAAAATCAATGGATGCATGGACAAATTAAATTTTTTTTTGTGCAATAATAGGACGTAAGGGAAAATATTATAATTATTCTATTAAATTATACAACAAAATGTATGTCGTGATGTCCCACCTTTACTAGTTTTAGCAATTTTTTTTTATTTCCAATCTGTGATAGTAGTTGTAAGAGTACCTGACCATAATTCTCACAAGACCGAGTATATGATAGCTCATAGGAATTAAAAGTTCTATGTGTAAATCGACAAGGTAGAGCAAAGGAAAATATAATTTTTTTTTTGTTTTTCATTAACATACCTGCCCAAGGTGCAATATTAGTTGATAAGCGAGCCTGTTTTTTTTCGGTGATGAGTGTTGCTTTGTTGTCCACATATTTGGTAGATGCGAAGAAATCCTTTAAAAAAAAGGAAGGGTTCACAAAGTAAACGCTTAGATTTTGCAGCCGAATTAAAAGAATACTTCCCGTAATATACTCCATGTAGTCCGAATAAACTAATGCTCGAGATCACTTGTTTTCCTACATATAAAAGTAGAAGACAAATGACCTTGGAGCAATGTATACATCCGAGAGCAGCTATTTGAAATGGAAGAGGATAAATAGAGGCGATGCCCGTGCAATCAGAAGATCTGAAAATGGAAAGAAAAACTATTGTTAGTTAATTAAGAATTGACGATACCTAGGTAGATTTATAAAAGAAATTTTTTTTTTGGTTTTGCCTCAAATGTTGTAGGCGTTCGATTTAATTTACTATTATTGTGCTTAGACTCAATCAGTAATGAACTATTTACAGGAAAATGAATTACGAAGATCTCTTGTCATTTGGGTTTGCCACTATGAATTTTCTCCCAGAAAATTTCTAAAGTAGGCTAGTGTTCTCCGTAGGATGTATGAGGTTTCCGGAAGATAAAATATACTTACAGGCAATAATCTATCCTCTAATCGGCAGAAATATTTGTCCTTCCTTGTCAGCAGTATGGAATATAATTCTGAATAGAAAGCCCGGCCATATTATGAGACTTTCAGGGTGTGGGAGTCCCCCACGTAGAGGTATAATGGTACTTACCCGCACTTCGTTTCCTTCAAGTAAACTCTCAGAAACCGGTGTTTTGTTGCGGATTGTTTGCCAGACCCTTAGATGTTTATTTGTTTTATTCGTGATGAATGTTCTAATGTCCCATGTGGCTGAAAAAAAAAGAAATTAAAAAAACATATGAGATATGTCAAAAGGTTTACCTTAGGTATGTTGTCTGCACTGCTATTCTTGCTGCAATTCGCCTTGCATACGCTATTACCTACACGAACAAAAAAATAAACTGGAATGGTGTTTTCATTCATGGGTGCGTAGACTACAACAAAAGCGGTTAGTTTAAATATGTCCAATGTTTTACATATCCTGGAATAGAAAGAGTTTGTCTGGATAAATAACAGATATTATAAAGAAAATTCCAGAAATTCTTTTCTATAAAGATGGCTGAATTGGCGGGAGATCCGATGGGAAGATTGGAAAATCAACCAAAGCTATTTGAGTATAGGGATGTTAGAAACAGTTTTAGTTGATCAGACACTAAAATACAATTAAAGCGTTCACATCAAAAAAAGTTTAGCTCGGGATTTAAGAAACATAAAAGAAAAAAGATATGCAGTTTATTTTTTAAAAACGAAAAGAATCAAGAATTAAATATACAAAAAAAAAGAGAAAGAAAAGAAAGAAAAACGGTGGTGGTGAAAAGCCGAACAAAGGAGTCAAGCTACCCCAGTTAGGAAGTGGAAACTAACCTTAAGAAGGATTAAGGAACTGGCTAATCAATACCATCAAGAGCAGGTAATAAAGAATAGGAGGGGTCCTAGAATTTGTCAATTATCCCGAGAACCTCCGTGCTGAATAGCCAGGTAACAAGAAAAAAATTTACTTCTAAGTTTGGTTATTGCACCCGACAGGGGGACAACCTAAAATATATACATAAAGGAACGCATATAGTATGCCAACAAAAATAAAGTATTAAAGGAAAGAAAAAGGAAATAAAATTACATATTGTTAAACGAATTTAATTTAGTGGAAAAAAAATATATATATATAATTAAGGAAAAAAGGAGATAATCTATATATACATAATCGCTAATATATTGTCAATATCAATCACATCATTGGTCTATAGTTTTATATTTGTAAAAAGAAAAAAAAAAATTTTTTATCTACCTTTGTTATGTCGGTAATGAGCCTAAGTTGCATAAGAGGAATAAGTTGTTTGGTATAACCACTGTCCGATAGATGGCAGTCCTTTCTTTTTTTTAATCAAAAATACATTGATTTAATAGGCCGGAAGCGGTATAAAATTTCTAATCCAGCTAGTTTTAGAGAGCTCTTTAAGGTTAGTCATTAGAAGGAATAACAGTAGCAAGACCGTTATTGAAGCGGGCCATTTTTTTTTTTTAAATTCCATTGTTTGCTCTGTGCAGCGTAGGCAAAACAACCAAAAATAAATTGTTAGCCTTATTTTTAATTGTATGGTTTAATTTAAATAATATGTATAGGTTATAAGTTCTGTTTAAGAAAATTTATAATCGCGTAGAGTGTAAAAAAAAAACCTATTGTGTAGAGATTTTTTTTAATAAATAATATTGTTGAATGTGAAGAAGAAAATATAATGAGTCGGGATTAAATCCATAAAAAGGGTGATGGCATGCAGGTAATGTAAGGTGTGGTAGAGTCGGCATATTAGTGGGTCACAAAAAAATAGCGTTGGCGGTTCAAATTGTGACATGGTTGGGAGGGCATGGTAGGGCACAACATCTGCCTGAAATAAAAAGAGTGTGGTAAGGCAATATTAGAGTGGTATGTGTT
>OY776281.1:87500-90000 GCA_963675445.1 Linnaemya vulpina | reverse complement strand
TTAGCATTTATGTTGCTAGGTTTGTTGTTGTTGTGGTTTACTCTTATTGGCACAGCCCTGAATGATCTTGTATATTCTGGAGTATTCCATTTCCGTTAATTTGAATATTATCTGTATAGTGTTGACCAGGGTTGTAACATTTTGACAACTATAGATTAATTGGCAGTGCTGCCAAGTACATATAGCCACATTGTCGTTTTATTTAAATCTATTTCTAATCTTTGTAACACTGCCGCCCACTTAAGCCTGTTCGACCCGAATAGGCATACAATCACCTCTTCCATAGTGCGCCAATCGTTCGAGATGTACTATCTTCATTTTCGACCTTGGGCTATTGTGCTTCTGTATCCGGTATACAACGTCATTCACTCTCTTAATCACTTTATACGGGCCATCCCAGTGAGTCTGTAATTTTGGGGACAATCCTTTCTTCCGTTGTGGGTTATACAGTAAAACCAATTGTCCTTCCGTAAATCCCTCCGAGTTTGCTGCGCGGTCATACCTAGCCTTCATCTTGTCACTGCCCATCTGGATTCGATTACGCGCGAACTCATGCAGTTCGTTTAAGTCGTCTTTCTCTTGGGACGTAATAGCTCCTGAGTTGTACTGTTGTAGCTGTCCCCTTCTTCTTCTTACTGGGCCTTTGGCTGCTTTGCACTGTGGGCAGTTTGCTATCCAGTCGGCTACGGCTTGTCGACATCCAACCCAATAAAAACGCTGCTTCAGTTTCTCAAGTGTTTTTGTTATTCCAAGATGACCGCCACTAGGTCCATTATGAAACTCCTGTAAAACTTTACTTATCTTGGTGTATGGCACAACTATTAAATTTGAAGTTGTTTTGCCATCTTCACTTTCCCATACGCGGTATAAACACCCTTTTATTACCTTAAGGCTGCTCCACTGAGCCCAATAAGATTTGGCGAGTGGGCTTTCAGCCGAAATTTCATTCCGGGATGGTCGTCTGTCCTCTTCTTTGGCCGCTATAATTTTCCTTAGTATATCGTCGTCCCTCTGTGCCGCTGACCAGTCTTCATCAGGGCCGATGTGCATTAGCCGAACATCCACAACGCCTTCCTTTTGCTCTGTTCTAACACAATGTTTACACTCTAAACAGCAGGGTCTTCTTGAAAGAGCATCCGCATTGTTATGCTTTGTGCCTCTTCTATGCTCAATGCTATTTCTTGGTATCAAAACAGATCTACCTCCCTTCTTTGATGCTTTGCAGCTGCGCTGAAAATGACCGATCCTTCCGCAGTTGAAGCTTTTAGGCTCTTCTTTGATATCACTTTCTGCCAGTAGTTGTCGCATTGCCTCCTTAAAGCTGGCAATTAGGTTGTTATCTTCCTCAGACAAAACCTCCACATTCCGCACTCTACTTGTCTTCCTTGATGCTTTGCAGGTGCGCTGAAAATGACCGATCTTTCCGCAGTTAAAGCACTTAGGCTTTTCTTTGATAGCCTTCTCTGCCAGCAGTTGTCGCATTGCCTCCTTAACGCTAGCCACTAGGTTGTTATCCTCCTCAGACAAAACCTCCACATTCCGCACTTTACATATCTGTGGCTTGAAAACCATCCTGGCAGTCTCTTGAGCCAGCGCAAATGACACAGTTTCAGCGAAAGTGGATTTCTGCGTAGCGCACACCGCCAGTTTAACATCAGAGTCGCGAATGCCGTTAACGAAAGCCTCAGTTTTAAAATGGTCCGGGAACGGGTGACTCTCGCCTGGATATGTGAGCTGCACTAGACGCTCGATTTCCATTGCGAAATCTTGTAGAGATTCGTTAGGCTTCTGAACTCTACATCGCAATTCCATTCTGTATAAATCGCGCTTGTGCTCACCACCATACTTGCGTTGCAATGCTGCCATTATTTCATTATAGTTGTTTCTGCAGCTTACTGGCACAGTCTCAAGTACCTCCGCGGCTGTACCCTTTAAGGACAAGATCAACTCTATGGCCTTTTCTTCAGCATCCCATCCATTTCTGCTAGCCACCGTCTCTAACTGGAATTTGAAAATGCCTAATGGTACGCTGCCGTCGAAGCATGGCGCTTTTATCCGCGCAGAAACTTCCGCAACTGCTCGTACTGGCCCACTACACTCCAGGTTATGCATTTTGTCCTCTAGAGCATACAATTTCTCTTCGAACTCCTTTGCATGGTGTTCCAGGCCACCGCGCTCTAGATGTTGGACTCTATCCGCCAGCTCTGAGAATTAATTCTCAATAGAATCCACCCTCCTGTTAATGGCTTCAGAAACCTCTACCAGGGTCTCGTTCATGGCTTTATTTGACTCCTGTATTTCGGCTACAAGTTTTTCCTGCATCTGCTGATTTTCGGCTACAAGCTTTTCCTGCATCTGCTGAGTTTCGACTACAAGCTTTTCCTGCATCTGCTGAGAGTTTTGTTTTATTTCAGTTTGTGCATCGCTGATTGCTTTTATCTGCTGAGAGTTCTGTTTCATTTCGATCATCATAGCAGCGAACATTGAATTTATGTCCATG
>OY776281.1:65000-72500 GCA_963675445.1 Linnaemya vulpina | reverse complement strand
AGACGTGTTTACTGTCGCTCCGTGAAAAGTTTTCCAAAAGTTAATAATTACTTCATTAAAATTTTTATCTGTGCTGTGTTTTGCTGCTTGAATTGTTGCTGAAGGAATTGTGTAATTGGGTGCTGAATTAAATTGTAATTTTTAGGCCTGATTCAATATTACTTCGAATTGGTGCTAAGTATACGCACACACATACATATACCTAAATATCGACAATCATACATGCATGTTTGGACATACATACTATCATCTCTACTTAAATTCTTCTGATAGTCACAAATTATTCCATCTGTGCGATTAGCTGGCTATGCTGAAAATTTTGATACATTTATTATCATTCGTTAATTGATTTATTTCTGTGTCGCCATCTGTTGGTGAGTTGATTTTGGTAAACCCAGCGAACATTTTAAATTGCTCTTTTACCCTACTGCTATTTTACAAATAAACCCATATGATGTCTTGTCTAAATAATGGATGTACTCTTGATACCGATTATGAAAATATGATATGCTGTTGGCTGTGCCACGATTTGTGTCACTTTAAATGTAGTGGACTTTCAGTGATTGTAGCTGATGCTATCTCAAAAAATGATTCTATACGTTGGTGCTGCAATAGATGTAAAAAGATTGATGTTAGTTTCTACAGATTTTTTCAAGGTACTAAGACTTACTTTAACGAAATACAGAATGAAGTAAGCAAGCTTTCGGACCGTATTTCTACATATGGCAAACTTTTTGACGATTATAAACCGCTTGAAAAATTAAAATCACCCATCCAACCTTCTCCTAAGCTTAGGAAATCTGCTAGGAAAGCTAATAAAAATAAAGATCTAATCTCTGTGCCAATGGAAAATAATCCCACGCAAACATCCAAGAATCGTGCCTCTCCATGTGATTTACCTGTAGCATCTGGTTCTAATTCTGCGAGCAGTGACATGATTTCTCTAGCAAATCATGTTTCATCAAATAACGTTTTAAGCACTGCAGTAGCCCTAGAGACTCCTGTAATCTCTGTGCCAATGGAAAATAATTCCACGCAAACATCCAAAAACCGTGCCTCTCCATTTGATTTACCTGTAGCATCTGGTTCTAATTCTGCGAGCAGTGACATGAATTCTCCAGCAAATCATGTTTCATCAAATAACGTTTTAAGCAATGCAGTAGCCCTAGGGACTCCTGTTAGTGCTGCAGTAACAAATAATTTGCCAGATGAGTGTACTAGTAATGCTCAAACTTTAGCATCGTCAAGTAACGTTAACTCTATTGTGAATCGTCCCAATACACTTAGAGTTATACCGCCAAATAAAACAATTTTCGTGTCTCGACTAGCGTCCGATACTACTGTCGAAGAACTCCAATCGTACATAAATTTGAATTGTGGTACCAACTTAGGTGTATCAGTGTATAAATTTTCCTAGACAGAACCAAGAATAGTAGCATCTTTTAAAATTACAGTACCGGATGAGTTATTCAACAATATTATTTCTCCTGGATTTTGGCCTGATGGTATATACGTTCGTGAGTTTATGTTTAAAACAAGAGAAAAGAATACTGTTCGATTGCCGTCATCAGTAAAATCTACTTCAAAAAACTAAATGGTTATACTGAAAATTTTACTCTTTTATATCAAAATGTTCGTGGCATTAATACAAAGTTATCATCTTTATTTAATCAAAGTTATGCGTTTGATTTTCAAGTTATCGCTTTCACTGAAACTTGGCTTAATAATAATGTATTGGATACTGAAATAATGGGTGCAAGTTACTTAATATATAGACGTGATCGTGGCAATAACATGAAAGGAGGAGGTGTATTAATTGCAGTGTCAAGCATGCTTTCTTCTGAAAAGTTATCGTTTACTTCTTCACTGGATATTGAGTTTATGGGTGTTTTGGTAAAAATAAATCATAAAAAAATTTTCATAACCTGTTCGTATATTCCCCCAAATTCTCCTGAAATAATTTATAGAAAGCATTCGGATGCTATTTCAACTGTTGTGCATATGTCTCATCATAATGATAGCATCATCGCAGTTGGTGACTTCAATATGCCAACGATATTTTGGGATTTTTCGGCTGATAATGGTTGCTTTACACCATATAATTCTACTTTTAGTCTGAAATATAACGAGTTTATTGATTGCTTATTGGATATGAATCTTTATCAGATAAATGGCATATATAATGATAACCACAAGCTTTTAGATTTGGTTTTTGTAAATGATTGTGTTGACACGTCTGTCCTTCGCACTATTCCTCTAACCTTACCGGAGGACTGTTATCATCCCACAATCTTAATATCTACAGGTTTTCCATCTGTTTATATATCTCGTTCTGCGTACAACTCAAAAGTCAAGAGTTTATGTTTTAAAAGGGCAAATTATAACAAAATAATCGAACTTCTACACAATACAGACTGGCACAATTTACTCGTAGCTTCGAACTTAGAAAACAATCCCGATGTTATTGATCGCATAACCATAAAATTCTACGATAGGATTTATTGGATCTTGACCCAATGTGTTCCTAAACAAGTCGCTTCTCAAGTATCTGGACCTCCATGGAATTCAAAGTTTCTTTCCAAACTTAAAAATAGCAAAAACAAATATTATAAGATATACAAAAAATCAGGATCATCCTCAGATTTTGCAAAATACTCTGTTGCCCGTGCCGACTATAACAAGTTAAATCTTAAATGTTATAAATGTTACTTACAAAAAATTAAAAACAACTTGAAGAAAAATCCAAGGTCTTTCTACAATTTCGTGAACTTAAAAAGAAAATCAGTTTCCTTTTCGCCCACTATGAAGCTAAATGAAAAAGAATCAGATAACGAGGCTGAAATTAGTAACTTGTTTGCGGATTTCTTTTCATCTACTTATTCTGCTGATCAAACTATTACTACTGGGTTGCAATCAAATTTTTGTCCTGGAAGTCAATCTATTTTAATTCCATTTCTGGATGAAATTTCTGTTCTCAATGGATTGAAAAAATTGAAATTCTCGTAAAAGAGTGGACCTGATAATGTTCCTAGCTGTGTTCTAATTAAGTGTGCTGATGCCTTAGTGTTTCCTCTTACATTATGTACAATCTTTCAATTAAAGTCGGAAAATTCCCTGAAATGTGGAAGAATTCTTATATTATTCCGTTGTTTAAATCTGGTACCAAATCTGACATTAAAAATTACAGAGGAATCGCTAAACTGAGTATTATACCGAAACTCTTTGAAAAATTAATTACAAGTAGCTTGTGCCACCAGGTGTCATCAACATTATGTTCTAGTCAACATGGTTTTCGTAAAGGCTGCTCAACTATAACCAACCTCATACAATTTACAACTTTGGTAAATCGTGGTTTTGTCAATAAAAAACAAACTGATGTAGTCTACACAGATTTCAGTAAAGCATTTGATAAAGTTAACCACAAACTTCTATTGAGTAAACTGCATTATATGGGATTCACACGTGGCTGTTTGAATTGGATTAGTTCCTACCTTACTAATAGGAAACAAAATGTTTTATTCAAAAGTACTATATCTAAACCGATCCCCGTTACGTCTGGTGTTCCCCAGGGAAGTCATCTGGGACCCCTATTATTTTCACTATTTATCAATGACTTACCTGCAGTTATCAAAAACTCGTTCATTCTTATGTATGCTGATGACGTAAAAATATTTTTTACCTACAATATCTTTGATGATCATAAGTTTCTTCAAGCAGATTTAAACTCTTTGTACTCTTGGTGTGAAATGAATTTAATGACATTGAATCTAAAAAAATGCAAGCATATGTGTTTCTTTCGGAGGAGCCATTTCAACGTAAAATATTTTTTAGGTGGTTATGAGCTGGAAAATGTTTGCACTTTCACAGATCTTGGAATTTTACTAGATCCAAAACTGAATTTTATTCAACATATATCTCTAACTGTTAGAAAAGCCAGAAGTCAACTGGGGTTCATCAAACGCTGGGCAAAGGAATTTGAAGATCCTTATGTTACTAAGCATCTTTTCACATCGCTTGTTCGTCCCATTTTGGAATATGGATCAATAATATGGGATCCAACATATAAGGTTTACATCAACACAATTGAATCTGTACAAAAACAATTTTTAATATTTTGTCTTCGAAGTTTGCAATGGAACCCATTTTGTTTGCCTTCTTATAAAGCTAGACTAGCTCTTATTAAGTTACCATCCCTAAGTAGTCGAAGATCTATGTTAAACACTTTATTTATTTTAAATATAATTAATGGTAAAACCTGCTCTGAATTCTTAATTGAAAATTTATCATTTTGTGTTCCTCAACGTCCTACTCGTTTCTTCTGTCTACTTAATATTAAATTTCTAAGAACAAATTACGCTAATTCTGATCCTTTTATTAGATGCTGTAAGGACTTTAACAAGATATATTATTATGTTGATTTCTCTTTCAGTGAAAATTTGATTAAACGAAATATTTTGTTTGCATTAAATAACAGCCAATAATTGATATTTCTTTGAATTTTAATCTGTATATGTATGTAAATAGTCTGTAAGAATTGTAAATTCATAGACTGTAAAATAAATAAAAAAAAAAAAAAAAAAAAAAAGAGGCCTTACTAATAGATTCAAGACCATGAGGCATAAAATTATCAGGACGAAATCAACAATCACATTTTTGATACGTTGCAGATATGCGGGCATCATACCAAAATTCATTTCAAAATCAACAAAAAATATATCAAGTATTTTCAAATTGGAGGGAGTTCCGGCAATACAGAGGATAATTTATAGGTATACAAATGACATACACAACAAAATTTTAAAATATGCACTAAAACAAAAACATGAACTATTGTAACATTTTCAAAGTGAGATAGATGTAGTTAAAATAAATTTAAGTAGACATCTTAATGGAATAGAATTAGAAAATTTCTTGCAGTATGAAGATAGATTAACCATAGCATTAAATGAAAATATAAAAAGAATTCATAAGAAGAAATTCGGTTGTTTAAAGAATTTACAAAAAGAGGATTTAAGAATAAAATTTAATAACAAATGGTTTATAAATAAAACTAGTTATGATATACCAATAGACGTACAGTGGACTCTTTCATTAGGACCAAAACATGCATTACCTACAAAGAGAGAAGAATTTCCAATGATAAAAATGTTAGCAGAAGAAGAAGATCTAGTTCAAACTAAAATTGATAGTGAAGAGCAAGAAATATCTAGAAATAGATTAACATCATTTATTGATAATCACATTAATAAAATGAGATTATCAAATAGAGATAAATATATGTTAGACAAAGTAAGGAAAACAGAAATATTTTTAAAGAAAAATAGGAACATATTGATTTTAAAAGCTGATAAAGGTAATGCAACAGTAGCTATTGACAAACAAGATTATAATATACGTATTAATAATATCATATTAGATACTTCAAAATATTCTTTGCTAAATAGAGACCCAACTAGCAAATTAATGAAAGTTAACAATAATATTGTTGATGAACTTTATAGAAATAGGATTATTACAGATATGGAAAAGAATAGACTTAAAAATAATATTGCTCTAGCATCTAGATTATATGGTTTACCTAAAATTCATAAAGATCAGTTTCCATTAAGACCAATTTGTTGTTATATAAATTCACCATCTTATCATCTATGTAAATATATTATAGATATTTTGAAAAAGATTACTGAAAATTCAGTATACAATGTTAAGGATGGATTAGAATTTAAAAATAGATTATTAAACCTAGAAATATGTAATGATGAAAGATTAGTTTCATTTGATGTAGTATCTCTATTTCCCAGTATACCAGTTGATTTGGCAATAAATACTATTGAAGAAAAATGGGATATAATACAGAGATGTACAGAGATAGATAAATGCTTATTTTTAAGAATATTGAGATGTTGTATAGAAGATAACAGATACTTTCAATATGATGGAAATATATATTTACAAAAACAAGGTCTACCAATGGGATCTCCAGTTTCTCCTATAGTTGCTTATATTGTTATGGAGAGATTGCTTGACAATTGCATTGAGCGAGTGAACATTAAACCGAGAATAATGACTAAATATGTAGATGATTTATTTTGCATAGGTGGAATAGATAATATGTTGAAAACACTAAATGAGTTTAATAATAGCATACAATTTACTATGGAAAAAAATAAACTGTATGATTCCATACTTAGATACCTTAATAATTAGGAAGAATATAAATTTATTAATAGATTGGTACCAGAAACCAACATCTTCAGGAAGAATTATTAATTATTATTCAAAGCATAATAAAAAAGTTATTATAAACACAACAAGGAATTTTGTGGATAGGGTTCTATCCATGATTTTCCAACTTGGTTAAAAAATAAATTAATATATCAATATGGAGTAAGAAATAGTATCATTAATAGAAATATAAATTAACCAAAAATATACAAATCTTTAACTTATGTATCTGGATTATCAGAAGGCATTGGTAAATCAGGAATATGTGATTCTGAGAAATATACAGTAGCTTATAGAACGCATAATACATTAGACAGGTTTTTTAGTAAGCCAAAAGATAAAATAGGTAAATTAGATAAATCAAATTCGGTTTATAAAATACCTTGTAATGGAAATGACAATGAGAATTGTAATATGGTGTATATAGGTACAACTAAGATTAAATTAAAAACTAGGATAGCAGGACATAAGACTGATCAAAGATATAGACATATAAATTCGCAGAAAACAGCATTATCTTCACATTGTGCTAGGTTTGATCATTATCCAAACTTTGAGAATGTTTCAATATTAAACACAGAAAATAATTATAAACATAGATTTATGTTAGAAATGTTACACATAATATATACACCAATCACAAAAAGGATTAATTTTAAGGCAGATACAGCAAATGTAGCTCAAAATTACAGACACTTAGTTAATAAAAGATAGAATTTTACATTTAAATGTACAAATATATAGGTTTAATTATTTTGTTATTGTTCACATATTTTAAGTTCAATTAAAATTTTTTTTAAACTCTCTGAAGTTTGTTGATTAGTATGTGTATATATTTATATACATATGGATATATGCATGTTGATTGTATATGCTTATTTTTTTATATACATATTTACATATATACATATGTAAAGTTAAGAAATGTTTAGAGAAAAATATTTTTGAATTATATGTACATGTACATACACATAATGTTCAATATTTTGTCATAATATGTATTTTTAATTTATATAAATTTGTTTATAAACTTCTTGAATTTGTTTCTAAGATATGTATATGTAAGTAGTATTAAAAATTCATTTTAGGAATGTTTATTGTTTAACTATATATGCATGTATAAATTTTAATTGTTTATTATTGTTTCTGTATTTTAAATTTATTTAAATTTTGTTTGAATCTTTTTGTATTTTGTTGACAAATAATTTTCATATATTTGTTTCATAAACAAAAATAATTTTTTCACATCAAATACAAAATAAATTTCCTGAAGAA
>OY776281.1:27500-62500 GCA_963675445.1 Linnaemya vulpina | reverse complement strand
ATATATATATATATATATATATATATATATATATATGTATATATATATATATATATATATATATATATATGTATGTATGTATATATATATATATACATATATATATATATATATATATATATATATATGTATATATATATATACATATATATATATATATATATATATATATATATGTATATATATATATATATATATAAATATATATATATATATATATATATATATATAATATGAACTTGATTTGTTGGGTGGTTAAGCAATGTCTATATGCATTTCATTGGCGCTTTATACCAAATCGTCAGTAGACTTCAACCACAGTTTTGAAAAGTTTCAAACTTCTCAACTTATCAAAAGACTTCTATAAACCATCTGAGAATTCTGTTAATAAATTAACTATAAAAATTTAGAAATGATTTTAAAAAATCGCATTCTAATAAGTGTAGTAGGCTATGAAACTTAGACAAACAAAAACCCAACAAACAACTTTTATTCGATATGACTCTATTTTTATTTTTCTACACCTTTATACAATTAGAAATCCTTTGGATAACAATGAAAGTATTTATAAGGCAAAGTGAAAAATAAAATCTCAATTTAATTGTTAATAAATTAACTATTTGACCTACAATCATTGTACTATTATAATATGAAATTCATTTCTTGGGTGTTAAAGAAATGTCTGTATGCATTTCATTGGCGCTTTATACCAAATCGTCAGTAGACTTCAACCACAGTTTTGAAAAGTTTCAAACTTCTCAACTTATCAAAAGACTTCTATATACCATTTGAGAATTTAAATAAAACCCCAAAAATCATTTTAAAAAATCACATTATAATAAGTGTAGTAGGCTATGAAACTTATACAAACCAGAACCGAATAAACAACTTTTATTCGATATGACTCTATTTTATTTTTCGTGCCCCCATAGATGTTCTATGGGGTTTAAGTCGGGACTGGACGATTGTCACTCCAAAATATTGATAGAATTATCGTCAAAGAACTTTTTTGTCAGCCTCGCCGCACATTGGGGCAAATGGTATAGAAAGTTGTGATTAATTCATAGAAGTCGCAATATTAAAATTTTATTATTTTTTATCGATGGATATTAATGAATACATAAAAAACCAGCATTTAAAAAAAAATTTAAAAAAAATTTAAAAAAAAATTAAAAAAAAATTTTTTTTTACCTTTTATGGGCTTTTTAATACTTTGGAAAAATGGTCGTATTTGACTATTTCTGCTGTAACTTTTGAACGAAAAACGATAAATAAATAAATTAAATTGTAAATTAGAACATACTTCATGTGCTTTAAGAGAAAATATTTTTTTTATAAAAAGAATTAATATTTAATATGTATTTATATTAACAAAATTTTAACATAAAATCCGTCTTTTTTCTCAAAAATCAATAACTCCACAGATTTAACTAAAAAAAGTCATAAAGGTTTTTTTTATTTACTTCATTTCATTAACTTCATAATCATCACTAGCTTCATAATCATCATTAAATTAGTCTTCATCATCGTCATCATCATCGTCTTCGTGGGGAAGAATAAGTAACTCCAACGCAGACTTTGGCATTTGCTCCATTTTTTTTTTACAACATGCTTGAAATGATAGGATCAGAACTTAAAACAAATCTATTGAACACGTCTTCTATGATATTTTTCCTACTGCATTTACGCTCCCTATAACTTTTAAAGTCCTTATTTCTAGCCTCTTGAGATCCTTCAGTTAGTTGGCCAATAGGCAATGGTGAAAGCGATATAATTTCTGCCCCGTGAATAAAGTATTTATGTAGAGTAGGAGGCATATGATACCATGGATAATTTTTAACAAATATCCTGGCAATATCATTAGCGAAATTTGAAAATCTTTCGATATTGACCTCAATGCCACTGGAAACAACTATTAATATTGTATGCATATTTTTTATCAACTGCAAATAAATTTTTGTAATTTCTGCAGATACTTCAGCATACTTATAAAAAAGCCTTGCAGTATTCCCATCGTTTGAGTTTCCAAAACCTGGTTTTGGGTGGTCAATAATCAATCCAGTTTTCTCTCTAAATTTCCTTTGAATGTGTTTTTTTGTATCAGCAATAATTTTTTTTCGACATCTAGTTTGCCAGTTTTTTATCGGGAGTTTATATGATAAGTGAATAAGACACTCAAAAAATCATGCCATGAAGGACAGATAAACCAAACTCCATGTTATCTATATTAACATCTTTCGAAATCATTTTATCAATATTGTTGAACTCTTTACTTGTGGCACCACATATATTGCACTTTTGTGTGGACTTTGTATCTGTAATAGCGTTACAAACTTTACCGTCAATCATCACTAGAAATAGTTCGTGATTAACTTTCACTAATCTCTCTCCAACTAATACTACGGAATCGACAAGAGCCTTTTTTTCAGTCTCCACTCTTGCTTTTTCGAGTTTAATATTGTCGGTCGTTTCTTTCAAAAATTCAATTTTCAGGGGCCTGCAAGACCTAGTAGAAGACGGTCGAGGATTTTGCCAAATAGTTTTTTTTCACAAACTAGTTTCAATGGTACAATCGATGTTATAAATACTGAAGAGTCTGAGGCGTTAATGTCATGAAAGGCTTGTTTATATGAACTAGTTCCTGAACTGCCGTCAAAAAACCACTTAGAGTATAAAGTCATTTTAGACAGTTCTTCATTACCTAACGAATTTAAATCAGCATTTTGTATCGCTTAGTGGTATGGTATAATAGTGCTTGTAGATTTACTTGGGCTGACGTTTCAGTAATTTTTTTTTCGTCTAGCTCTGGATAACATTTTTTTTTTGCTTCTTGGATGTTTTCGTATCATGGAAATTTCTCAGGCGCTGCTTTCCTAATTACATCATATTGGTATCGAGTGAACTTCGCTTCTACAAACACGGAAAGAGCTTCCTCCGCACTTAATTGCTGTGGGGATACCTGTTCTGAACTTGTTCGGTATTTTTTCGCTCTTGTAGGATCTGACATTATTTCTTTAACTATTTTCGACGCATCTGTTTTTCCAGCAGCTCTCAAGCTAATTTGAGTGGCGTAAGCCAAAACAGGCAATGGAGTATTATCTCTTATATCTTTACATTTCTTTACCTTAGTTTTTTCTTTATACTCATCAAATGAGAGATCATGCCAACCTCTTTTTTTAATTGGTGCTGGTAGTGGAATGAAGTAGATTGAAGCATCATGCCAATTCTTGTTATATTTTAAAAATAGTCATTCTTTCTTTGACTGTTTAGCCAGCGTTGCTTAGAAGGGTCGACGCGTCTTATTACTTCCCATCTCAGAAGTTTGAATTTATCTTGAAGTAATTTATTATCTGAGTTCTTCATAAAATTATGTAACTCATGACGAGAAATGAAAATTGTTTTGCGACTTGTTCCTAAAATTAGTTAGATCTTTTTGTTTTCCCTTTTACCGAATAATCTACAAATGTACAACACTTTAAATAAATAACATCACATTAAACAAAACATTCACAGTCAACACAAAAAACAAATGAACGTGGCAGTACGGAATCTTAAATACCCTAGTTAGTAATAGTAATTCTTGAAAATTAATTGTCAATACATTAATATACTTGATATCATCAGCATAAACCAACATAAAAACAGTAATCGCATGTTCTCACGCACAATTATCACCAACAATTATCATGTAGTGTACAAATGAACAATAAATTTCAATAGAGATGGAAGAGTTACCATATTTACCACACAAACAGTGTACGTGTGTAGAATAGGATTGTCTTATGTAACTCATATTTACTATTTACGAGATAAATTCTCGTTCGTGAGTGAAATTCAAACTTGTTATGTCATTATAGAATGAATATACATATATGAAAAATTCTATTCGTTGGAAATAAATCAGAACTATTTTTTTTTTGAGTGTGCGTGATTTAAAGATACTCACGCACCAACCTCTAATAAACTCATTGTGGCTCATTAGCCACAATAAAAACAACAATATCAACAAAATATAATAAAAGCAACTTGTTCTTTTGTTTGGCTTTTGCATATTGATTTTTAGCAACTGGAGTTGTGTCCCAAAAACCTTCATAGCTCAAAAAATCGCACAAATGCGCAACTAGGCATTCTGGGATTTATTAGCTAAAATATCATATTTTAAGAGCATAAAATCATTTTTTCCTGCACTCATCCGCAAGGTTGTTGAAACTCAGTGTATATAAAAAATACCACATTTTTAGAGCAATTTTGTTTTCCTTAATTTTTTTATTTCTAAAACATTTATCTAAACAAAAAATAATTTTTTATATGGTCATCTACCTGAAGTTGAAGGTTCCATTATAAAACTTTTATTTATAGAAGTCTCAATAAAAAAAATATAATCACTTCAAATATCAAAATTTTCTCTTTTAATCAATGCGCACAAAAATAACAAAAATTATTGAACTTTAAACACACACTGCAAATAAAGTAAACAACTTAGAACTTTTATTTTTCCAGTTAGTGATGTAGAATTTTATCTACTTTCATATGGTACCAAACACGGTTGTGAAAGTTAAAGTTCATTTTTTGAATTAATCGCCATTTTCTATACCATTCACCCCAATGTGCGCCGTGTGCTTTGGATTGTTATCCTTCTGAAATTGCCATATTACAGGCAAATTTTCCTCAGCATCACATAATTTAGAGTTTCTACGTATTTTTTCTTATTCAATATCCAATTAATTTTTTTAATTTGGCCAACGCCATTTGGCTATCGTCCAGTCCCGAATTAACCCACATAGAAAATCTATGGGGGGATGTAAAAAGAGCCATTAGTGGCAAAAATATTACAAATATGGCGGCTCTTCTTGATGAAGTATAATGTTGACGTATAATAGTATCAATGCAGAACCGATGTGAGGCAGTTATAAAGCAAAAGGGCTTTGCAACAAGGTATTAACAGAAAGTAAGTCAAATAGCTTCAAATAATTGTTTTTAATTTAATAATGTGAAAACGTTTCTAATAAGGTGTCACAGATATAATTAACAGGTCAAAATAAGTTCGCAAAATATTTTTAAGACTGCAAAGTATTTTGAGTTTTACTTTATATATATTTATTTTACTGTATAATTATACTTTATATATATATATATATATATATATATATATATATATATATAAATATATATATATATATATATATATATATATATATATATATATATATAAAGTATAATTATACAGTAAAATAAATATATATAAAGTAAAACTCAAAATACTTTTCAGTGTTAAAAATATTTTGCGAACTTATTTTGAGCTGTTAATTATATCTGTGACACCTTATTAGAAACGTTTTCACATTATTAAATTAAAAACAATTATTTGAAGCTATTTGACTTACTTTCTGTTAATACCTTGTTGCAAAGCCCTTTTGCTTTATAACTGCCTCACATCGGTTCTGCATTGATACTATTATACGTCAACATTATACTTCATCAAGAAGAGCAGCCATATTTGTAATATTTTTGCCACTAATGGCTCTTTTTACGTCCCCCATAGATTTTCTATGTGCGTTAATTCGGGACTGGACGATAGCCAAATGGCGTTGGCCAAATTAAAAAAATTAATGGGATATTGAATAAGAAAAAATACGTAGAAACTCTAAATTATGTGATGCTGAGGAAAATTTGCCTGTAATATGGCAATTTCAGAAGGATAACAATCCGAAGCACACGGCGCACATTGGGATGAATGGTATGGAAAATGGCGATTAATTCAAAAAATGAACTTTAACTTTCACAACCGTGTTTGGTACCATATGAAAGTAGATAAAATTCTACATCACTAACTGGAAAAATAAAAGTTCTAAGTTGTTTACTTTATTTGCAGTGTGTGTTTAAAGTTCAATAATTTTTGTTATTTTTGTGCGCATTGATTAAAAGAGAAAATTTTGATATTTCAAGTGATTACATTTTTTTTATTGAGACTTCTATAAATAAAAGTTTTATAATGGAACCTTCAACTTCAGGTAGATGACCATATAAAAAATTATTTTTGTTTAGATAAATGTTTTAAAAATAAAAAAATTAAGGAAAACAAAATTGCTCTGAAAATGTGGTATTTTTTATATACACTGAGTTTCAACAACCTTGCGGATGAGTGCAGGAAAAAATGATTTATGCTCTTAAAATATGATATTTTAGCTAATAAATCCCAGAATGCCTAGTTGCGCATTTGTGCGATTTTTTGAGCTATGAAGGTTTTTGGGACACAACTCCAATTGCTAAAAATCAATATGCAAAAGCCTAACAAAAGAACAAGTTGCTTTTATTATATTTCGTTGATATAGTTGTTTTTATTGTAGCTAATGAGTGTGATGTTTATTAGAGGTTGGTGCGTGAGTATATTTAAATCACGCACACTCAAAAAAAAAATAGTTCTGATTTATTTCCAACGAATAGAATTTTTCATATATGTATATTCATGCTATAATGACATAACAGGTTAGAATTTCACTCACGAACGAGAATTTATCTCGTAAATAGTAAATATGAGTTACATAAGACAATCCTATTCTACACACGTACACTGTTTGTATGGTAAATATGGTCACTCTTCCATCTCTATTTAAATTTATTGTTCATTTGTACACTACATGATAATTGTTGGTGATAATTGTGCGTGAGAACATGCGAGTACTGTTTTTATGTTGGTTTATGCTGATGATATCAAGTATATTAATGTATTGACAATTAATTTTCGAGAATTTCTATTACCAACTAGGGTATTTAAGATTCCGTACTGCCACGTTCATTTGTTTTTTGTGTTGACTGTGAATGTTTTGTTTAATGTGATGTTATTTATTTAAAGTGTTGTACATTTGTAGATTATTCGGTAAAAGGGAAAACAAAAAGTATTTTGCAAAATTGAAAACGATAAAAATCTAACTAATTTTAGGAACAAGTCGCAAAACAATTTTCATTTCTCGTCATGAGTTACATAATTTTATGAAGAACTCAGACACTAAATTACTTCAAGATAAATTCAAACTTCTGAGATGGGAAGTAATCAGACGCGTCGACCCTTCTAAGCAACGCTGGCTAAACAGTCAAAAAAAGAATGACTACTTTTAAAAAATAACAAGAATTGGCATGATGCTTCAATTTCCTTCATTCCACCACCAGCACCAATTAAAAAAAGAGGTTGGCATGATCTCTCATTTGATGAGTATAAAGAAAAAACTAAGGTAAAGAAATTTAAAGATATAAGAGATAATACTCCATTGCCTGTTTTGGCTTACGCCACTCAAATTAGCTTGAGAGCTGCTGGAAAAACAGATGCGTCGAAAATAGTTAAATAAATAATGTCAGATCCTACAAGAGCGAAAAAATACCGAACAAGTTCAGAACAGGTATCCCCACAGCAATTAAGTGCGGAGGAAGCTCTTTCCGTGTTTGTAGAAGCGAAGTTCACTCGATACCAATATGATGTAATTAGGAAAGCAGCGCCTGAGAAATTTCCATGATACGAAAACATCCAAGAAGCAAAAAAAAAATGTTATCCAGAGCTAGACGAAATAAAAATTACTGAATCGTCAGCCCAAGTAAATCTACAAGCACTATTAGACCATACCACTAAGCGATACAAAATGCTGATTTAAATTCGTTAGGTAATGAAGAACTGTCTAAAATGACTTTATACTCTAAGTGGGGCTTTGACGGCAGTTCAGGACATAGTTCATATAAACAAGCCTTTCATGACATTAACGCCTCAGACTCTTCAGTATTTATAACATCGATTGTACCATTGAAACTAGTTTGTGAAAAAAAACTATTTGGCAAAATCCTCGACCGTCTTCTACTAGGTCTTGCAGGCCCCTGAAAATTGAATTTTTGAAAGAAACGACCGACAATATTAAACTCGAAAAAGCAAGAGTGGAGACTGAAAAAAAGGCTCTTGTCGATTCCGTAGTATTAGTTGGAGAGAGATTAGTGAAAGTTAATCACGAAATATTTCTAGTGATGATTGACGGTAAAGTTTGTAACGCTATTACAGATACAAAGTCCACACAAAAGTGCAATATATGTGGTGCCACAAGTAAAGAGTTCAACAATATTGATAAAATGATTTCGAAAGATGTTAATATAGATAACATGGAGTTTGGTTTATCTGTCCTTCATGGCTGGATATGATTTTTTGAGTGTCTTATTCACTTATCATATAAACTCCCGATAAAAAACTGGCAAACTAGATGTCGAAAAAAAATTATTGCTGATACAAAAAAACACATTCAAAGGAAATTTAGAGAGAAAACTGGATTGATTATTGACCACCCAAAACCAGGTTTTGGAAACTCAAACGATGGGAATACTGCAAGGCTTTTTTATAAGAATGCTGAAGTATCTGCAGAAATTACAAAAATTTATTTGCAGTTGATAAAAAATATGCATACAATATTAATAGTTGTTTCCAGTGGCATTGAGGTCAATATCGAAAGATTTTCAAATTTCGCTAATGATATTGCCAGGATATTTGTTAAAAATTATCCATGGTATCATATGCCTCCTACTCTACATAAATACTTTATTCACGGCGCAGAAATTATATCGCTTTCACCATTGCCTATTGGCCAACTAACTGAAGGATCTCAAGAGGCTAGAAATAAGGACTTTAAAAGTTATAGGGAGCGTAAATGCAGTAGGAAAAATACCATAGAAGACGTGTTCAATAGATTTCTTTTAAGTTCTGATCCTATCATTTCAAGCATGTTGTAAAAAAAAATGGAGCAAATGCCAAAGTCTGCGTTGGAGTTACTTATTCTTCCCCACGAAGACGATGATGATGACGATGATGAAGACTAATTTAATGATGATTATGAAGCTAGTGATGATTATGAAGTTAATGAAATGAAGTAAATAAAAAAAACCTTTATGACTTTTTTTAGTTAAATCTGTGGAGTTATTGATTTTTGAGAAAAAAGACGGATTTTATGTTAAAATTTTGTTAATATAAATACATATTAAATATTAATTCTTTTTATAAAAAAAATATTTTCTCTTAAAGCACATGAAGTATGTTCTAATTTACAATTTAATTTATTTATTTATCGTTTTTCGTTCAAAAGTTACAGCAGAAATAGTCAAATACGACCATTTTTCCAAAGTATTAAAAAGCCCATAAAAGGTAAAAAAATTTTTTTTTTGCATTATTTTTTAAATGCTGTTTTTATGTATTCATTAATATCCATCAATAAAAAATAATAAAATTTTAATATTGCGACTTCTATGAATTAATCACCACTTTCTATACCATATGCCCCAATGTGCGGCGAGGCTGACAAAAAAATTCTTTGACGATAATTCTATCAATATTTTGAAGTGACAATCGTCCAGTCCCGACTTAAACCCCATAGAACATCTATGGGGGCACGAAAAATAAAATAGAGTCATATCGAATAAAAGTTGTTTATTCGGTTCTGGTTTGTATAAGTTTCATAGCCTACTACACTTATTATAATGTGATTTTTAAAATGATTTTTGGGGTTTTATTTAAATTCTCAAATGGTATATAGAAGTCTTTTGATAAGTTGAGAAGTTTGAAACTTTTCAAAACTGTGGTTGAAGTCTACTGACGATTTGGTATAAAGCGCCAATGAAATGCATACAGACATTTCTTTAACACCCAAGAAATGAATTTCATATTATAATAGTACAATGATTGTAGGTCAAATAGTTAATTTATTAACAATTAAATTGAGATTTTAGTTTTCATTTTGCCTTATAAATACTTTCATTGTTATCCAAAGGATTTCTAATTGTATAAAGGTGTAGAAAAATATCGAATAAAAGTTGTTTGTTGGGTTTTTGTTTGTCTAAGTTTCATAGCCTACTACACTTATTATAATGCAATTTTTTAAAATCATTTCTAAATTTTTATAGTTAATTTATTAACAGAATTCTCAGATGGTTTATAGAAGTCTTTTGATAAGTTGAGAAGCTTGAAACTTTTCAAAACTGTGGTTGAAGTCTACTGACGATTTGGTATAAAGCGCCAATGAAATGCATATAGACATTGCTTAACCACCCAACAAATCAAGTTCATATTATTATATATATATATATATATATATATATATACATATATATATATATATATATATATATATATATACATATATATATATATATATATATATATATATATATATATATGTATATATATATATATATATATATATATATACATATATATATATATATATATATATATATATATATATATATATATATACATATACAACAATTGTGACGACAAAAGTCGACCGGCTCGTTTTTGCCGCAACAATAATAAATTCATTTGGAATGATTATTTAAGTTTTTTTTTAAGTTGTTTTTGAACAAATAATATAACTGTACGGCCTATGTAAAGAATAGTATTTAAGTTTATTGTAATGGAATTTTTTTCTTTTTTTTTATTCTCATGTTTGGAGTACAGTTTCTTTTATATATTTACGCATGTACACGCGCGAGTTACGTCAGACTCAACGCCGACTCCAACAAAATTTAATATTAATTGGAACAAATAACAAAAGTTCAATAGCCCAACTTTAGCTGACGCTAAGTTGTGCTAAATAAATATACAACCACTTCACTTTGCATAAAGGTTTTGCAATTGATACTCAAATTACGAAAGAACGTTGTTGATACTTCCGTAAGAATAAGCACTTATTATTTTATAGTTATAAGCATTTCTGATTAAGTATAAATAGATTGAACAAAGTAATTTTAACAGAGTATTAATCGAACCATTATCAATAAAAGTTTAAAAAAACAAAACTTAAGTTTGTTTTTTTATTCCTAAAGGAATACTTACATTTAACTGGCGCAGTCGAATAGGATCTAGTCCCGAAGGACAAGATAAAGTGCAATTGTGAAATATTATAAATTCATAAGAATTTAAATAAACAAATAAAACTTTAATTTAAGAAGGACAAAATAAAGTGCAATTGTGGAAAAAATTATAAATTCATAAGAATTTAAATAATCAAATAAAACTTTAATTTAAAAAGGACAAGATAAAGTGCAATAGATTCAGAAGAATCTAAACAAAGAAATAAAAACTCAAAATTTTTTATAAATGAACAGTGAACAATACTATTAAATAAAATCTAAAACTATAAATGAACAGTCAAATTTTAAAACAAAAATTTAAAAATAATAAATTGAACAGTAATTGAACAGTGAACAATATTACACAAGAAGAAATATATTTCTACAATGGCAACAAGCTCGTCATCTTCAAACTCAACTGAATCATCCCCAATCCCAATAACCGACGTTTTAAAAGAGGCATCCAGAATAAGGGAATATAGAGGAACAAAGGACTATGACTTATCATCGTTCATTAGGGAAGTAGAACTTTTCCTGCCAATTTTTGAAAACACCAACCTGGAAGATTATGTCTTCCAAAGATGTATTGTGAACAAAATACAGGGAGAAGCACTAAATATCATCCGGACTCTAGGAAATAATCCAACGTGGGCAGCAATAAAAAAGGAGCTCATCAACAATTTTGGCATCAGAGAAACTTATCACCACCTCTATCACCAAGCACTAGCTTTAAGAAATTTCAATGTAAGTCAATATTACCATAGTCTAAGAAACATTTTAAGTAGAATAAACGAAAAATATACACAAGATCCAGACGAACCAATAGAATTTTCACCAAAGAATAATGAAGCCATGATTTTAAAAACCTTTTTAAGTAATATACCCCCATACATGGCTAGTATTATTTACAGCAGAAATATAACAAATATAAGAACAGCCTTCTATACTCTAGAAGAAACAGGAATTATAAAACAAGACATTAACAACAGATCAAATAGACAAACACAATACAATCAATTCAATTATCTTGGACACAACAAACAATTTAACAATACAGGACAACATTCCAATCCAAAACAATATCGACAACCGACTAACTCCGGACAATATAGACAGACAAATAACTCAGAATTATACCGTAACGGACAACCAGCTGACTCAACTCATATTAAATCAGAACAACGTAGACAAACATATAGACAAACATATAATCCATTTAGACAAAACTTCAACGAAAGACCAGAACCAATGGAAGTAGACCACATCCATGAAGGAAATTTTCAGTCACCAGCCCAAAGGCAAATTTACCGCTAGTAGAGCTAACTATAGGTATTACTAAAATAAAATGCTTAATAGATACTGGCTCCTCAACAACTTTAATGAACCAAAACATGTTCCCTCAACATAAAAGAATAAAACTAAACCGACCTTTACTTTTTAAAACACTAAACGGACAATTGGAAGTTAACTACGAAATTCGAACGGAAATACCAAAAGAATTTAACGACAGGAACCTTATGTGCTGGAAATTTACAGATTTTAAAAATAAACAATTTGATGGTTTGATAGGGCAAAATATTTTAAGAATTCTAAAAGCTAACATAAATATCGGGGAAGAATACATTGAAGTTAATAAGAATAGGATAAAATTTTGTAATGCTTGTCCATACGATTACGAAAACATCCACACACTAGAAAGTTCACTAAGTAATAACGTAATAGATAAACTCTTAAGAGAAGATTTAAACAAAGAAGAGAGTATGAAACTCAAAAACTTATTGGATAAAAATAAAGACCTATTCTTCCAAGAAGGAATGAAATTAAGTCACACTCATGAAATCCAACATGAGATAATTACAAAAACAAATAATCCTGCATATTCCAAAATATACAGATACCCTCAAATGCATGAGGAAGAAATAAATCGACAAATGAAGGAGATGCTCGAACAAAACATTATTAGGGAAAGCAATTCTCCTTACAACTCACCTATTTGGATAGTTCCGAAAAAACGGACTATTCAGGGAAGAAAAAGTGGCGGATAGTCATCGACTACCGCAAACTAAATGAAATAACAACTGATGATAAATTCTCTATGCCAAATATCGAAAGTATATTAGATAAACTTGGCAAATCACAGTACTTCACAACCCTTGACTTAGCCAAGGGCTTTCATCAAATTAAAATTAAAGATGAAGACATGAAAAAAACGGCATTTTCAACCCCACTAGGTCATTACGAATTCGTTCGAATGCCGTTTGGTTTGAAAAACGCCCCCTCGACATTTCAGCGATTAATGAACTCAGTCTTAAGAAACCTCATCAATAAAATTTGCGTTGTGTACTTAGACGATATATTGATTTTCAGCACAAGTTTGGGAGAACATATAGTAAACATCCAAAAAGTCTTCAATAATCTTAGAGAACCCAACTTAAAAATACAGGTGGACAAATGCAAATTCTTTGCTAAAGAAACTGAATATTTAGGACATATATTGACGACAAATGGCATTAAACCGAACCCTATAAAAATAGAAAGTATACAAAAGCTCAAGCTTCCTGATACACAATAGCATATAAAATCCTTCCTTGGGGCCACCGGATACTACAGGAAATTTATCAAGGATTATGCTAAAATCGCATGTTGTATGACAAAATATCTTAGAAAAAACACAAAAGTTAATAAAAGTGATCCCCAGTATATCGATGCATTCCAAAAATTAAAAAGACAACTAACTAACCCACCCATACTCAAATATCCTGACTTCACAAAAAAATTTAAACTGGTAACGGATGCCAGTGACTATGCAATAGGGGCCGTACTCATGCAAGGAGATCACCCTATAAGTTATGCAAGCAGAACACTTAACGATCACGAGAAAAAATATGCAACCGTTGAGAAAGAGCTACTGGCCATCGTTTGGGCAGTCAAGTATTATAGACCGTACACATATGGTAGACCATTCGAATTAGCAACAGATCACCAACCCTTAGTTTGGCTTTATACAAAACACAAAGGGAAAGACATAAATCCCAGGCTTCAGAGATGGCTAATGGAATTAGGAGAATACAACATAGACATGAGCCATATCAAAGGCAAAGAAAACAAAAACGCAGACTTTCTAAGTAGAATAAATTCCGATACAGGTGAAATTCATACAATAGAAGAAAACGGAACTAACGACAATTCAAGCACTGCCGCTACAATCCATTCACAACAAGAGGAATCAAATGATCACATTCCAATTTTAGACACAGTAGTAAATAGATTCCCAACCCAAATAATTTTAGCTGAACATAAAACAAATGAAATAAACATAGTCAACGGAAAAAGAAAAATTTTTGTAAGTAGGGACGACATTGAAAATGATTTTATGTCTGACATTTTCAGAAGATTTTTGAAAAACGGAACAGTTGGAATTTTCTCTGAATTACCTTATGAAATTTTTAATAGGGTCCAACTCAAGCTAATTGACCTCTTTGGTACTAGCATAAAATTCTACAAATGCAGCTATCATGCAAAAGACATACAAAACGAAGACGAGGCTTACAAACAGGTCGCGAAATACCATAAGCTAGAAACTGGACACGGCGGTATCACAGAAAACTACGAAGGACTGAAAAAGAAAATCTATTTTAAAAATCTTAAAACATTAGTACACAAATATATTAACAACTGCGATATCTGTAACAAGGCGAAATATGACCGCAAACCCATTAAACCCAAATTTCACACAACAGAAACACCATCGGATGTTAACCAAATTATTCACTTGGACGTTTACACTATCAAAAAACACAGTTTTATGACCTTTATAGACAAATTCTCTAAACATGCTATTGCAATATACCTAGAGGACAGAAATAGTACAACAATAGTCGAAAAATTAAGACAATTTTAATCCACAAGAAGCAAACCTACTAAAATAATTACTGATAATGAATTTAATTCAACAAACGTTAAGGATTTTCTTAGACAGGAAGGAATCGAAGTACACTTCACAAAACCTAACAATCACACAGGAAACTCAGACATAGAAAGGTTACACAGTACACTATCAGAAAAATTCAGAACACTGGAATCAGAAAATTCTTCCTTATCAACGCAAGAACGAATTTTTAAGTGTATAGAATGGTACAATAGGTCAATCCACTCACTTACTAAAGAAAAACCGATAGACATTATGGAAGGAAAAGTTGAAAAATATAAAATAGAAGAAAAGATAAGACAAGCAAAACAACGCATTATAGATAAGAGAAATGAAACCAGAGAAGATTTTCAAAGAACAGATAACGAAGGTTACGTTAAGAACTATAAAGTACTGAAACATAAATATGAACCTAGATATAGAAAACTAAAACTTGGCAATATACATCCTTCAAACATTAAACGAAAAAATAAATTTTCAGACCAACTGGATATTACTCGTTACTCTTCTGACACTAATACCAATGACGATAGCATCCCTGACGATTCAACCCATTAACAACAACAATGGATTTGCAGAAATTAAATTAGACGACGTTAAACTAATTATAAACTACAACAAAATTATCCACATAATTGATATTCAAAACATAAGAAACGTTATTAACTATTTAGCAAAAGAAATAGAGCAGTTGCAATCGACAAATAACAAAATATTGCTCGAACATGAAGTAGAAAAAATTAAATTAAAAGCACAAACCTTACTTCCTAACAGACAAAAACGAGGTCTAATTAATGTGATAGGTTCAGGATTGACATGGATAGCCGGAACGATGAATGACGATGACAGAGTAGAAATTGAAGAACACCTTAAGATAATAGACGAAAACAACCATAGAGCAATCGCAAATATTAACAGAAACATACATATAAACGATCATTTCAACAGAACTATTAACAAATTGAAATTAACGATTGATGCTGACAGAAAAACTCTATTTACAAGACTAAATTCGATAAGAAAAAACGATGACTAAATGATGGAGCAAATAAATTACGTGGAAATCCTACTTAAATTAAAAATTTTATCAGATAACTTGGAGCATATTCAAAACAACATAGCATCAGCCAAACTCAATGTAATGACCAGTAATATTTTGACCGACAAAGAAATTAACGACTTCAAAATTGACTTTTATGAATTACAATATGTACAGTTAGGAGCAGCAAAATATAAAGACGACCATATCATATTTGTCATAAAATTTCCAAGAGACACAGTCACAGTTAAAAGATCTCTGATAACACCAATAACAGACACCAAATTCACACAATTAAACTTTACCCCAAAAGAAATCATATACTATAACGGAACAGCCTATAATTACAAGCAAAATCCTAATCTTAAAGATATCAAGAAATCCAATTTATGTATTTTTAGTAATAAATGTAAAAAAGTAAGAGCATACAAACAAGAAATAACTGAAATAGAATCTGGATTAATACTATTAAAAAATTCGAACAATAGCTATGTTACTAGCAATTGCGATGAAAGAAAATTTTCAATTAAAGGAAACAGTTTATTTACCTTTCATGATTGTAAATTAAGTATTGACAATGAAACATTTTCAAATTCAAAAAAAAATATATAGAGATAATTTCATCATACCTTCTAGCAATCAAATTCAATTCGACACAATCGAAACAACATTTGATGAAATAGTTTTAAGCGAAATGGAAAATGTAAAAGAAATAGAAGAACTAAAATACCATAAAACATTTAGCAAAAACTCCATTGTAATCATATTTATAATAATAGTTGTAATAATTGTAGTATCAACAATGTTTTGCGTACACATAGTAATAAAACAAAATTCTTTAAAACAAAAAATTCAGGAGAATTTTAACACAAGGGAGGGAGGAGTTACGTCAGACTCAACGCCGACTCCAACAAAATTTAATATTAATTGGAACAAATAACAAAACTTCAATAGCCCAACTTTAGCTGACGCTAAGTTGTGCTAAATAAATATACAACCACTTCACTTTGCATAAAGGTTTTGCAATTGATACTCAAATTACGAAAGAACGTTGTTGATACTTCCGTAAGAATAAGCACTTATTATTTTATAGTTATAAGCATTACTGATTAAGTATAAATAGATTGAACAAAGTAATTTTAACAGAGTATTAATCGAACCATTATCAATAAAAGTTTAAAAAAACAAAACTTAAGTTTGTTTTTTTTATTCGTAAAGGAATACTTACATTTAACTCGCGCATGTAAATTGATCATGTATTCTTTTATATATTTTGTCTTTTTGTTCTCTAAAATAAATAAGACGAATATGTATGTAAGGGTGCACTGAGAGTTATATGCCTGCACAATCATGGTCAAAGCATTTAAAGCTGACAGCCTCTCTGGAAGTATTTCTCACAGACATGCGCACTCCCGCAGCTAACAACAGAACTTGAAATATTCACTGTTCTGTGTACATGCATGTTGTTGTGTGTATTTCTGTGTGCGCGCCACGAATAGTATAAAAGGCGAACAATTGTTAAACAAGAGTTGAGTTGGCTGGCAGCTTGCGATGCGACAAGAGCTAGTTTATTAGGTAGAGGGCTCACCCGTACTTGATAAACATCTTGTAGTATAAAGTAGCTAGAGAAACCTATAGAGACATAGAAGTCTTTTCCAACTCCTGGGAAGAATTAGTTATTGAGTGAGGGATCGCCCGGCTACATAACTATTTGCTCTCACGGCAAGGAGCGGTTATTGAGTGAGGGATCACCCGGCTGAATAACCACTTACTCTTGCTTTCCAGTCGGAGTGTGGGGACGAGGATTGTATTCAGCGCTCTCCCGTTGCAATTGTCGATCCTGCACTTGTTCTCCAGTAAAGGTCGTGGAGACGAGGATTGTATTCAGGGCTCTCCCGTTGCGATCTTCGATCCTTGAGGCGGCTCGTGTAGGCTGAGAACAGTGGCATCGGTCGTCCAGCCTCTGACCTCCACCAACACCGTCGCTGGACCATTTGGGGACTCCTCGCTGTTCCATCCCCATATTTAAGTATACATAGATGTAAGGATACTTTAAGAAATATTTAGTATAAATAAACACTGGAAATCAACTGAAGAAACGAAGGTGTTTTATTTAACTACAAAAAAATCAACGGCCCCTGGACGCCGCTGAGCCTATCCTAGCACCCAGCGGAAAACGTGTCGTTACATTGGCGCCCGAGCAGGGACATATCTGTCTACCAGCACTAATTGGGACAGATTTGTTCATAAAAAAAAAAAAAATTATAAAAATAAAAAAAAAATAATAATAATAATAATAACCCTAGTGACATTTTTGGCGACAGGGTAATAATCCAGAATGTCGATTGACAACTTCACCAAAGAAAAGCCCTTGAAAACTTCATGGGTATATTCCTTGAAGAAATATGATATCGTATCGTATTTATCTGAATTCGAACAGATCATCAGTGGAACCGTAGAAGAACTTCGAAAGAGGTTTGCTAAGTTTATACTGTCGGAGCACGAGGAGGTGAGATTCCAGAAATTACTAGAGATACAGTCGAAGCACGAAAGTATTGCGTCAACAAGCCAAGGTGATAGTCTAGCAGTGCCAACAAGATTAACTGCCAGTGTGCCCACATCGCCGATGAAAAATGAAATCCTCTCTGAGATGCCCAGAATGACAACGGAAACTTCCACCCTAATCATTGAGATGGTTCGCAAGTGGGGAGTAAAATATGATGGCGGAAATGACCCATTAGGCTTCGTAGAACGGGTGGAGGAGCTTTCAAAACTGTATGCGGTAAGCCTCGAAGATGTACTAAAGGTGATGTCAGAATTCTTCCGGGAGAAGGCTCTGTGTTGGTTTAGAAATAACAACAAACAATGGACCCAGTGGTCACTATTCAAGGCAGATTTTTTTACATTTTTTCTCCCTCCAAGGTTTTTCGAAAAATTGGACGACGAAATTCGGAAGAGGACACAGAAACCCCGAGAAAAATTTAAGGATTACGTGCTCGCCCTGCAAAATCTGATGCGCCACTCCGACCTTACGCCTGAGCAAAAGTTGGAACGCATTTTCCGAAATGCGCAATCGGACTACCAATGGTATATCCGGCGTAAGGACTTCACAAATCTGGACGAACTCATATACTTGGCCACAGAACTCGAAAGTATTCCCCAAAACACACACCCCCACCGAGGAGAACATCACCGGATGGTTATTGAACCATCAACTCCGCCCGCGCAGTTGAATAAGCCTAAGCAGAAGCGTAAATCTATTACCAATAACACACACTTGTCATATGAAGATGAGAAGATCAAAGCCAATATTCTCATCGAGAACCGACAGGTAGCAGCAATCATCGATACCGGGGCCACCAAAAGCTTCATTTCTCCCACGCTGGTACAGAAACTGTACCATAATCCCACGTACGTAGACGTGGATATTGCCGTCTTTTTGGCCGATGGCTCCTGCAAAGAAATCTCAAAGGGTGTACAGTGTGATGTTACATTAGGCGGCGCGACCCTCCCACACAACTTCCTCATCATGAATGATGCCACCGAGAACATCATATTAGGCCTCGATTTTCTCCGGAAGGTGAACACCACCCTAGTTTTCGCCGGCCTGGTCGTAAGATTAGAACAGAAGGGGAAGCCCGAGAGACAGGAGGAAACCAATGACAAGGTAAGAGAACCACACAGTGAACCAATGTACGCAGTACGCAGCGAATTGAGCCGCAGCCTGAAACAGAGAATAGACCGCTTTCTTAGCGAAGAACTCCCGAAGTTTCAGCGAATACAGGGCTTGGCTAATATTGCTAAACATCAGATCGTCATGAAAGACGATCGTCCCATAAAATTGCGCTATGCACAACGCAATCCCGCCATGCAGGCGATAATAGATGAAGAAGTAAACAGATTGATCGAACGCGGGTGTATCGAGCCGTCTTGCAGCCCCTACAGTTTTCCCATAACCCTGGTGCGGAAGAAAAATGGCGCATGGCGGACGTGCATGGATTTCAGGCAATTGAACGCCAGGTCTGTGCCCGATGCGTATCCACTGCCACGAATTGACGCCATTCTTAATCGACTCCGCAACGCCAAATTCATTAGCAGTTTGGACCTTAAAGACGGCTACTGGCAAATCCCAATGGCAGCAGATAGCAAGAAATACACCGCCTTTGCGGTCACGGGAAGAGGACTGTACCAGTGGCGGGTCATGCCGTTCGGACTACACTCCGCACCAGCCACCTTCCAAAGGGCCCTTGATAGTGTTATCGGCGCGGACATGGAGCCACACGCATTCGCCTATCTAGATGACATCATTGTTATTGGAACAAGCTTCGAGGAGCACATCCGAAATCAACGAGAAGGCGACTAAGAGCGGCCAACTTAAAAATATTGAAAAATGTGAATTCTTTAAATCCGAGACAAAGTATCTGGGTCATGTGGTCACCCCAGAAGGAATAAAAACTGACCCTGATAAAATCGCGGCTATGACAACAATGCAGCCCCCACAAAACGTACGGGATGTGCGCCGATTCCTAGGCATCACCACGTGGTATAGAAGGTTTGTACCCAATTTTGCAGAAATTTCGCAGCCCCTGACCCAACTGCTGAAAAAGGGCAGACATTGGAAGTGCGGAGACGAGCAACAACGGGCTTTCGAAACTCTCAAAGACCATCTGAGAAAGGCACCCGTACTAACTTGTCCAGATTTCACGAGAACATTTGTGCTACAAACAGATGCCAGTGACTATGGACTTGGTGCGGTGCTCACCCAGGAAATCGATGGCGTGGAAAAGGTTATCGCATACGCGAGTCGTCACCTTAATCCCGCGGAAAAAAACTACTCCGCCACCGAAAAAGAATGCCTGGCTATCGTGTGGGGAATCCGGAAAATGCGACACTACTTAGAAGGGTACGAGTTCAGGGTAATAACTGACCATCTGGCTTTGAAGTGGTTGAATTCCATAGACAACCCCGTCGGACGACTGGCCCGGTGGGCACTGGAGCTGTAACAGTTCAAATTTTCAGTCCATTATAGAAAAGGTAAGCAAAACCTTGTAGCCGATGCTCTTTCGCGGCAACCGATAGGGCAATTGAATTATGTGCGCACTGAAACAGGTTCGTGTAGGTGGCTGGAGAAGCGTATCATGGAGGTCCAAGAACATCCGGAAAATTTTCCGGACTACGCTGTTGTCCATGGGCAACTCTATCGCCATCTCCCCCGGCAAATGAATGATGAAGACAGCACGCCATGGAAACTGTGTGTCTCCACTCCGCTGAGACGCCAAGTCCTGCAAGAAAACCACGATCAGCCGGCAGGGGGCCATTTGGGTGTGAGGAAAACCATTAATAAAATATGCAACCGATATTACTGGCCGGGAATGACGCGTGAGATTACCCGTTATGTCCAGCAGTGCGAGACGTGTCAGAAATTTAAAATATCTCAACGCATGCCGGCCGGGAAGATGCTTACGCGCATACCCGACGAGCCCTGGGCATTCCTGTGTGCCGATTTTGTGGGGCCCCTACCCAGAACACGTCATGGTAACACGATGCTACTTGTTTTCTTTGATAATTTCTTTAAATGGTGCGAACTAGTACCCATGAGGAAAGCTACCGCCACAGGGGTAGTGAAGGCATTTCGCGAAAGAATCGTCGCCAGATATGGGATACCAAAGGCCATAATCACCGACAACGGGGCACAATTTACAGCACGTGTTTTTAAGAAATTCCTAGAAGAAATTGGTGTACGGCAACAGTTTACTGCCCCCTACACCCCCCAAGAAAACCCAACTGAGCGCATAAACCGCACGCTCAAGACCATAATGGCACAGTACGCAGGGGCACAGCACACTTCGTGGGATGAAAATTTGCCCGAGATTATGCTGGCCATCAACGCAAGCACTTCTGACTCTACCGGATACTCACCCGCATACCTTACGCAAGGGAGAGAACCACGGTTGCCAAAGACCCTATACGACGAGGTAACAGTAGGCACAGGAGCACGGCCGGTGCTTCCGAGGGAAAGGGAAAAAGAATTGGGCGAAATATTCAAAATTGTACGATCTAACCTGAACCGGGCCTCCCGAAAGCAGCAACGGTATTACAATTTGCGTCGTCGCGAATGGAAGCCTAACATCGGTGAACAGGTCCTACTCCGCCTACATCCGCTCTCCAAAGCAACGGAAAATTTTGCTGCCAAGTTAGCACCTAAGTACGGTGGTCCATATGTCATAAAGGGATTTGTGTCTCCCGTTATAGCGAATATTCACCGCATTGACAACTCCGAAGAGCGTACTGCGCACATAAAGGATCTGAAACCATATTATCCCTTACAACACTAATATCTCTTTTAATTTAGTCTCTTTGGTTTTTACAGATATGTATCAGAGAAGAGAGCCATAATAAAACTTAACAACAACAAGAACAAACCTTTAAAACCCGTTATGAAATGGGATATCCAAACGAAATAATAAACAGATTCAGTACAGCCGAAACATGAGCAGCAAGCAGAACAAGTTCGAAGAGTCGCGGCGGAAATTTCGCAGAAACATGGAAAAGGAACAGAGCAAAAGGAGGCGTACTATCTTTCTGGAAGACGACGACATACCCAGTACAAGTCGAGGGCGCCCCAGAAAACGTACATCCCGCCCTAAATCGCCACCACAAACGAGTGCCAACCCACATCCCAAACCAACTGACGATTCACCACCACCTAAGGGGAGATCAACGGCGTTCGTATATCGAATGTCAACTGAGCCAAACAACGCCACTCCCGCACAAAGTCCTCCCAAACCACCACCCAAGGCACCCAGTCCACCACCAGAAATCGTTACGATTGACAGCGATCACGAAGAAGAACCTGCCGTAGAGCCATCAGAACTTGACGAACTACAGTTCAGCCCAAATACATTGGAAAATTTAGATCTTGATGACCCAGTATTAATTGAAATTCAGCGAACATTTTTTGGATTCCAGGATAATACCATGGAGAGACGCATCCCAACGCCACCGTCGCCATGGCCACCAAGTTCACACTCCTCGTTGGACTGGGAAAGGGAGAGCTTCCGCCCTCCCACTCCCAAACGTAGACAAGGACTGGGCTCACTCCAGGTTCAGGCTCGGCAGTACCGCCACTTGGGGTTCCGATGTTATGAACGGACCTGTACCGTACGGATATTGGTGCCGGAGAGAGATTCACCACCAGCGCTCGACTCAGCACCTTTCGTCTACACACCGCCAAGGAAAACTGCACGGCACACCCCGCCGAAACCAACCACCTCCTCACCCGGCAGTATGTCACCAATGCCTACCTCATCGCCCTCTCCACCAAAAAATACCCACGATGAGGGAATGTCACGAGCAGCCTGTACCGACTCATTAGCAGACTCCACCAACGGGCCCGCCCCGGAATGTACAACTCCCACGCGCCACACCTGTACCTCGTCACCGGCGCGCACGCCACCCTTGCCTACTAGTCCAAGGGTGATCAGCATACATCAAGCACCTGAAAAATTGCAGCAGAGGATCCAACGTGCGGTCCAACAAGGGCACCTACCATCCCGCACGCGGCTTTTTGAAATGATTCAGGGACAAGCTTACCGAGTAAACATCTACCGAAACGGAGTTGTCCAGATCATCTGGCGTCGGCCTTAGATTTCCCTAGGAAGAGGGGCAGTGTGAGGACAAAAGTCGACCGGCTCGTTTTTGCCGCAACAATAATAAATTCATTTGGAATGATTATTTAACTTTTTTTTTTTAAGTTGTTTTTGAACAAATAATATAACTGTACGGCCTATGTAAAGAATAGTATTTAAGTTTATTGTAATGGAATTTTTTTCTTTTTTTTTTATTCTTATGTTTGGAGTACAGTTTCTTTTATATATTTACGCATGTACACGCGCGCATGGAAATTGATCATGCATTCTTTTATATATTTTGTTTTTGTTCTCTAAAATAAATAAGACGAATATGTATGTAAGGGTGCACTGAGAGTTATATACCTGCACAATCATGTTAAAAGCATTTAAAGCTGACAGCCTCTCTGGAAGTATTTCTCACAGACATGCGCACTCCCGCAGCTAACAACAGAACTTGAAATATTCACTGTTCTGTGTACATGCATGTTGTTGTGTGTATTTCTGTGTGCGCGCCACGAATAGTATAAAAGGCGAACAATTGTTAAACAAGAGTTGAGTTGGCTGGCAGCTTGCGATGCGACAAGAGCTAGTTTATTAGGTAGAGGACTCACCCGTACTTGATAAACATCTTGTAGTATAAAGTAGCTAGAGAAACCTATGGAGACATAGGAGTCTTTTCCAACTCCTGGGAAGAATTAGTTATTGAGTGAGGGATCGCCCGGCTACACAACTATTTGTTCTCAAGGCAAGGAGCGGTTATTGAGTGAGGGATCACCCGGCTGAATAACCACTTACTCTTGCTTTCCAGTCGGAGTGTGGGGACGAGGATTGTATTCAGGGCTCTCCCGTTGCGATCTTCGATCCTTGAGGCGGCTCGTGTAGGCTGAGAACAGTGGCATCGGTCGTCCAGCCTCTGACCTCCACCAACACCGTCATGGACCATTTGGGGACTCCTCGCTGTTCCATGCCCATATTTAGGTATACATAGATGTAAGGATACTTTAAGAAATATTTAATATAAATAAACACTGGAAATCAACTGAAGAAACGAAGGTGTTTTATTTAACTACAAAAAAATCAACGACCCCTGGACGCCGCTGAGCCTATCCTAGCACCCAGCGGAAAACGTGTCGTTACACAATTTATATTATATATATATATATATATATATATATATATATAGGTATATTTATATATATATATATATATATATATATATATATATATAGATGTATATATATATATATATATATATATATATTATATAAATTGTTGTATATGTGTATATATATATATATATATATATATATATGTATATATATATATATATATATATATATATATATATATGTATATATATATACATATATATATATATATATATTTATAAATAAGTTGCATTGTGTTAGTAATTGATGTTCTCCGGAATGCCTGAACCGATTTTGTTTCTGCAAAGTTTATATGAAAAGTGACGTCAATGGCAAGATATTTATGTATATACAGTTTGTATGTGTGTTGGTTTATGAGTTATAGCCAACTTAGTGAACACTGCAATCATTTCGAAATATTTGAGTTATTATTTTGAAAAACTGAAATACAATTCGTTTTTGAATTCATTACAATTCAATTTTAGTCAAACCATGAATTCAATTTATATACTTAGCTATTCCAAATCACGACTTCGGGGATCTATGAAATAAATTACATATAAATACATCACTAAAAACTTGAATATTTAAAAACATTATGCACAGCCCACGTCATATGCATGAGTATGCGAATAAGAAATCTGTTGAAGCTTTGGAAAGATCAATGAAAGATCTCCGAGATAACTCAGAGTTGTTTGGTGGTGCGTTGATTTTATTGTCAGGCGATTTTAGGCAAACATTGTCCGTAATTTCTAGATCGACAGCTGCCGATGAAGTTAACTCTTGCTTAAAGTCTTTATATTTATGGAATGATCCATCTGCTGATAAGTTCTCTAAGCAATTGCTGAAAATTGGGAATGGTGCAACAATGCCTGTTGATGATACTGGATTGATAACATTGTCAAATGATTTTTGCCGTTTCGTACAGTCAAAAAAGGAATTGATTGAATGTGTTTCACTAACATAACACAACAATATACATGCCATGCATGGTTGAGTGCCAGAACGATTTAAGCGGCAAAGAACAAAAATGTTACTAAACTAAACATGGCTATACTGTTACCAATGAAGCAGATGTTGTGAATTATCCAACAGAATTTTTCATTTCAATGGACTTACCAGTATTGCCTCCGCATAATCTCCAATTGAAAGTTGAAGCCCCTATTATTATGCTTTGCAGTATCAATCAACCCCGTTTGTGTAATGATACAAGACTTGCTATTAAAAAGTTTATGGCTTATATAATTAAAGCTACTATTTTAACTGGAAAATTCATAGGCGAAGATGTATTCATTCCAAGCATCCCAATGATTTATTCTGATATACCATTTGAATTTAAACGACTTCAGTTTCCTGTTCGTCTTGCGTTTGCGATTTGCGGAGTGAATTTAGGGTATCCAGTTTTCCCACTTGGACAGTTGTATGTAACCTGTTCGCGCGTAGGCAAACCATCGGTTTTGTATATTTACACCGAAAATAAAAAAACAACAAATGTTGTTTACCACAGAGCATTACAATAAAAGCAGTTTATCGAATTAATTTTTGTATTTTCTTTTTTGCACTACGAAGTGTGTAGGGTGATCGCTAGTATATATATATATATATATATATATATATATATATATATATATTTATATATATATATATATATATATATATATATATATTTATGTATATATATATATATATATATATATATGTATATATATATATATATATATGTATGTATATATATATATATATATATATATATATATATAATATATATATATATACATATATATAAATATATATATATATATATATATATATATATATATATTCATACATACATATATACGTATGTATATATATATATATATATATATATATATATATGTTTATATATATGTATATATATATATATTCATACATACTTGTATACGTATATATATATATATATATATATATATATAAATATATATATATATATAAAATATAAAAAAAATCATTTTTTCGTGCACTCATCCGCAAGGTTGTTGAAAGTCAGTGTATATCAAAAATACCACATTTTTAGAGCAATTTTATTTTTCTTAATTTTTTTATTTCTAAAACATTTATCTAAACAAAAACTAATTTTTTATATGGTCATCTACCTGAAGTTGAAGGTTTCATTATAAAACTTTTACTTATAGAAGTCTTTATAAAAAATATAATCACTTGAAATATCAAAATTTTCTCTTTTAATCAATGCGCGCAAAAATAACAAAAATCATTGAACTTTAAACACACACTGCAAATAAAGTAAACAACTTAGAACTTTTATTTTTCCAGTTAGTGATGTAGAATTTTATCTACTTTCATATGGTACCAAACACGGTTGTGAAAGTTAAAGTTCATTTTTTGAATTAATCGCCATTTTCTATACCATTCACCCCAATGTGCGCCGTGTGCTTCGGATTTTTATCCTTCTGAAATTGCCATATTACAGGCAAACTTTCCTCAGCATCACATAATTTAGAGTTTCTACGTATTTTTTCTTATTCAATATCCCATTAACTTTTTTAATTTTGCCAACGCCATTTGGCTATCGTCCAATCCCGAATTAACGCACATACAAAATCTATGGGGGGACGTAAAAAGAGCCATTAGTGGCAAAAATATTACAAATATGGCGCCTCTTCTTGATGAAGTATAATGTTGACGTATAATAGTATCAATGCAGAACCGATGTGAAGCAGTTATAAAGCAAAAGGGCTTTGCAACAAGGTATTAACATAAAGTAAGTCAAATAGCTTCAAATAATTGTTTTTAATTTAATAATGTGAAAACGTTCTAATAAGGTGTCACAGATATAATTAACAGCTCAAAATAAGTTCGCAAAATATTTTTAAGACTGAAAAGTATTTTGAGTTTTACTTTATATATATTTATTATATATATATATATATATATATATATATATTTATTATATATATATATATATATATATATGTATATATATATATATATATATATATTTATATATATATATATATATATATGTGTATATAAATATATATATATATATATATATATATATATATACATATATATAAATATATATATATATTTTGTATTTTATTTAAGCACTTCAGCCTTTATTTGCTAAAGGTTTACTTAAATATACTTATGGAAATTAATTTCATAATTCGGCAAACGCGTCTGTATTGGCGGAAAGAAAAATTTATAGGGAGTGTTTTGCAGTGATGCAAAAAATCATGAAACATTTTTGGAAGTGAGTATTTGATTAAAATAATTAGTAACTAGTTGGCTACTCTAACATAGGGTGCCACATCAATCCCCCCGCTGGAGGAGGTTCACCTGAACCTTAAAGGTATTGTAACCCGTCTGCCACTTAAAGTAGTTTTAGGATTTATTGCTTTAGGCGAAGAGTAAGCGGTTGGGTTGAGGGCAGTTGCTGTACCATCAGAGTTGGGATTCGTTTTCTTAAGTATTGGTCGTGTTGAACCATTTGAAGGCACGCCAGTCGAATTATTTGCTGTTGTTGATGAGTTTGAAGTATTTGAGTTGGTGTAAGCTTCCTCATTTGATATGATAGCAGGTTTCAGCCGGTCAATACTAATATTGCTTTGGCGACCCCTGATGGAAACGGTGTAAAATTTTTCATTACGCTTTATTACTAAGAAAGGTCCATCATAAGGGTGTATGTGCGAGGTCGGATAGAATCGTTGCGAATAAAAACATGTGTTGAGTTTTGCAGACTCTTTGTAATGAAAGTACGTGGGGCTATATGGTGAGCAGTGTCGGTAGGCTTTAATTTTTGCATTGTTTGGCGAAACTCATATAAGTAATTGCTGCTTGTAATATGCAAATTTGCTGGCTGAAGAAATTCTCCAGGTATAGTCAATGGTGATCCGTAAACCATCTCTGCTGGTGAAGCGTCAATGTCTGGTTTAAATGCAACACGAAGTCCTAGTAAAATGGCTGGAAGATGGTCCACCCATTTTGCCGGTTCGCGACACAAAATAGCAGCCTTTAATGAACGGTGCCACCTTTCGATTATACCATTCGATTGTGGATGATACGGGGTGGTACGCAGGTGTGTTGAGCCGATAGTTTTTAAAAGTTCGGCGAAAATGCTGGACTCAAATTGGCGTCCTTGGTCGGAAGTTATGCGAGCTGGTACACCAAACCGCGAAATCCATTGGCTTACTACTGATTCGGCTGACATGACGGGTATTGGGACAGCTTCGGACCATCGAGTAAAACGGTCGATTATGGTTAAACAGTAACGTTGTCCTTCATATAGCGGTAACGGACCAACGATATCGATCTTGATGTGTGAAAATCGCTCTTTTGGTGGCTCATACTTAGCGACTGCCGAACGGGCGCGTAAGCGAAGGCCGTATCGAGTCGTTGCGGACGAAGACGTGGTATGGACCGTCGTAGGGATGCGTAAGCGAAGGCCGTATCGAGTCGTTGCGGACGAAGACGTGGTATGGACCGTCGTAGGGATGCGTAAGCGAAGGCCGTATCGAGTCGTTGCGGACGAAGACGTGGTATGGACCGTCGTAGGGATGCGTAAGCGAAGGTCGTATCGAGTCGTTGCGGACGAAGACGTGGTATGGACCGTCGTAGGGATGCGTAAGCGAAGGCCGCGATTTAGACGGCGTTGCTCGCTGTCGGCAAAGTGCTCTATAATTTTCGATTTTATGTATTCATACCTGTCAACCTGTGGCTATTACGTCGGCCAGCTGCGAAATAACGTTAGGATGGAGCGCCGCCAATACGGTTGCCGTTTTTTGTTTGTCGCGCTATTAGTTGTCGTCGAGGTATCGTGGTCACGTTTTGGTTCCATCTTTGATTCCGAAAAAAAATGGCGTTCGATTCGCAGTTGTTAAAATGGCGTAGAATCGGAAAAAATCCTTTTTGCCAAAAACAGTAACTTTTCGGGGTCACCACTTTGGTTTATTTTACCAATAAATAATTAAACCTTGTATTTTATTTAGGCACTTCAGCCTTTATTTGCTAAAGGTTTACTTAAATCTACTTATGGAAATTAATTTCATAATTCGGCAAACGCGTCTGTATTGGCGGAAAGAAACATTTATAGAGAGTGTTTTGCGGTGATGCAAAAAATCATGAAACATTTTTTTAAGTGAGTATTTGATTAAAATAATTAGTAACTAGTTGGCTACTCTAACATAGGGTGCCACATATATATATATATATATATATATATATATATATATATATATATATGTATATATAAATGGATAGATAAATATATATATATATATATATATATATATATATATATATACATACATATATACATATATGTATATATACATATGTATATATATACATATATGTATATATACATATGTATATATATACACATATGTATATATATATATATATATATATATATATATATATATACGTATATATATATCCGTATATACGTACATATATATATATATATATATATATATATATATATGTATATATATATATATATATATATATATCCATATATATATATATATATATATATATATATATAAATATATATATATATATATATATATATATATATATTTATATATATATATGTATATATATATATATATATATATATATATATATATATATATTTATATATATATATATATATATAAATATATATATATATATATATATATATATATATATATGTATATGTACATATATATATACATATATATATATATATATATATATATATATATATGTATATATATATATATATATATATATATATATAAATATATATATATATATATATATATATATATATATGTATATGTATATATATATATATATAGTTGAAGCATAAATTTTATCGTTGTACATAGCGTAATCGTTCTAGTTCCGATAATTTCCGAAATTTGTTGCAGTGATACAGTTTATGAACCCTGGTCTTGCATAATTTGTACATGCCAATATCGTTTCCGTTAGATTTTATTATTGTTGAAACCCCTTCATACGTCGCACAGTGGGTTAGAATAGCATGTTTTCTTGGATCAAATCAGGGAAGCTATGTTCGGATAATTTTTCTTTATTTTTCAGTTAATACCATTAAAATAAGTAAAAAAAAATGTTTTCTAAGTATATTTGAGTATAATTTTATTAAATAATGCCAAATATCAGAGTAGGTATATAGTGCAAGGAGTACATATTAGAACTTAAACATTACATTTTATACATCTTAAAGTTAATCATCAACATCATCATCATCATCATTATAATCATCGTTATCATCATCATCATCATCATCATCATCGTTATCATCATCATCATCATCGTTATCATCATCATCATTATCATCATCATCATTAGCAGCATCAGCAAGTTCAACATCACTGTTCTTGTTCGGAGCTGCAGGTACAATTAAATCAATTGCCTCCTCTGGCAAGCTTTGAACCTACTTTGTAGGCAATTTTTGCATGCTTGAAATAATTAGGTCAGAGGTTATCAAAAACGTATTAAAAATATCTTGGTTTGATTTTTCGCGACTGCACTTTCGTGAATGAAACTCCCTATATTTTTTAAAATCTTTATTTCGAGCTTCTTGCGCTTCTTCTGATAACTGCCCAATAGGTAAAATGGCATTTGACACAATTTCGGGTCCGTGAATAAAATACTTGTGCAAAGTGGGAGGCATATTGTACCAAGGATACGTTTCAACAAAAAGTCGTCCTGTATTGTGTGCATATATTTTAAATTTTTCATTATTAATTTCATGGCCACTGGATACAGCAATAAGCAACACGTGCATTTTTTTATTAAATTAACATCTATTTTTGTTATTTCGGCAGATTTTTCAGCGTTTTGAAAAAAACGTCTTGCCGTATTCCCATCATTCGTGTTTCCAAAACCAGGTTTGTGTTGGCCAACTATTAATCCCATATTCTCTTTAAATTTTTTCTGAATCTCTTTTTTTGTTTCAGCTACTGCCACTTTTGTAAAGGTATTTTATATGCCACGTGCAAAAGACATTCGAAAAATCTAATCCAGCCATGAAGAATGGAAAGGCCAAATCTTAAATTGTCTACATGCACAGGTCTTTGGATCATGGCTTCTATATTATTAAAATCTTTACTTGTAGCGCCACATAAGTAACACTTTTGTGTTGATGTGGTTTCTGTTAAGGCATTGCAAACTTTTCTATCTACCATTGCCAAAGTTAATTTGTGGAAAACATGTACAACTTTCTCACCAATCGTGACAGTTGAACAGGTTAAATTCTGTATTTCCTCTTCAACTCTTTTTTGTTCACTAATTGACACATATGCGGTTTCTTTGGTAAATTCAATTTTCAAGGGTCTGCAAAATCTAGTTGAAGACGACCGTGGATTTTGCCAAATTACCTTCTCCTCAAACATAAGCCTAAGTGGTACAATTGTGGTTAAAAAAACTGATGAATCACTAGCATCAGATCCATGAAAGGCTTGTTTGTATGAGCTATGGCCAGAGCTTCCATCAAAGCCCCATTTTGAATATAATACTACATTCGAGTTCGTAATGCCTAATGAGTCAATAACAGTTTCTTGAAGTTCTATTAGTCGCTCCGCTGTGTGATTAAGAAGACCTTGTAAAGTCACTTCAACGGAGGTCTCGCTTATTTTAAAGCTGGTCGATTCTGGGTAAGTTTTTTGTTTTTCAGTTTGAATATTGTTGTAGGAGGGAAATATTTGAGGAGCAGCTTGTCTAACAACATTGTAATGATTTCGTGTCAGTTTAGCTTCTACAAAAACAACCAAAGCTTTTGTATTCGACATTTTCAAGGTGGGAAGTGGTTGTTTCAACTTTTTTTTTTAATTTATGCCCTTGCAACACTTTTCATATATGGCTCGCAACACTTTTGATTCCTCGACATAACCTGCGCTTTGTAATTTAACCTGTGAAGCATAAAGTAACTCTCGCAATGATATGGTGTCTCTTAAAATCTTTGTTTTTTTATATTTACTCCAACCACTGGACTCGGTAAAACTAATTTCTTTTCGACCACGTTTTGCAGTCGGGGCAAGAGTAAAACCAATGGAGGATTCCAACCAGATTTTATTTTGAGCAATAAACCTCATTTCCATTCTATGCGCTCTAGTCCACCTATATTTAAATTCATAAAAGAAAACATCCATTCTTTTATTAAAATCACACATATTATCCTCAGAGCAGTTGGTGCGTTTTTTGATTTCTTCAGCTAAAAATTTCATCTTGTCATTCATTGTTTGAGCGCTTGAATTCATCATAATATCAAATAAGCTTCGACGAGTATAAAAAACAACGTTCGAACTTGTTTTTATAAAAAACAAAAAATAATTCTAATACAAAAAAAAACCTTTCAAAAATCCCTTTTACCCGATTACTTAAAACTGTACAACACGATCACTGTTTGTCAAAACAAAGAATATTATTAAAATAAACAAAAATAACATCATTAATATAGTGAAAAGAAGAGCACAAATAAATGGAAAAAAGTAACATGAAAAACAACAAAACACAATACACAACAACAGCAGCAGTCGCGAGATCAATGTGATTTTTAGCTAATTTGACTGCTGCAACACTTGCATTAAACAATGCATAGCTTCTAAAAGGCACAAAAAGGCAGCGTAAAATTTTGCAATATGATAGAGATTTATGTCTTCTTTAATATAAACTAAAAATTATGGCACGAATATGGACGAATAATAACTATTTATCCATTTAAACTATAAAAATGCTAATTTTTTTGGCATTTCCAATATAAATAACTAAATCTAAAACACTTCCACACACAATTTGACACACAAATGTTAACGAAGTATTTGCAAAATAACCTGAACTTGATGGTTCCATTGAAAAAATTTTAACTTTTGCAATACTTTTTAAAATAAATAAAATTTTCAACGGGAAAGTTTTCACTTTTTTCAGCCTTTTTTGCACAAAAATTTCTATAAAGTTTGACTTTGAAGTTTCACTACAAAAACACCAGAGCACTTTTGACATTTATTTTAACGACAAGTGATGTAGAATTTTATATACTCTAACCGGGTACAAAAAATTTTGACAATACTTAAAATTTTTTTTTTTTATTAATCCAAGAAAACAGGCTATTCTAACCCTCTGTGCGTCGGTTCATTGGGAACGATTAATTCTATAGATTACCATTACAATTCTAGAAAGACTAAGAAGTCATCTTTCATTAGGTAAGTTAGTGATTATATGTACCTGATGTGTGTGCCTTCGTCAACATTTTTAGTCTTTCCCTGGAAACCGTTGACTTTATAGATTGACAATATAACCCTAGAAACGCTAATAAGTCATCTTTCATTGGGTTCGTTAGTGTTTGCATGTACCTTACGTGTGCATTCGTTTCAATTCCCACAATATTCAATGCCACCGGATGACACCTCAGTCTGTTCATTAAATATATTTTCCATTATATTGCCTACTAAAATTGTCTTGTTATCAAAGCGATCCTGTAGGGCCTCCTTTTATAATTTGTCTCTGATAAAGAAAATTAACTTATTAAATGTGCAGCACCTTCAGACAAATTATCCTTTAGATAAAAAAATTTTACAATAGACGAACCATTTCAGAAGATAAATCATAGAACTGCCTCAATTTTAAGCAGTTGCCATCAAGTTTTGGTATAGAAACCTTTCGTAAACGTGACGATGAAGTTCACTGAGTTGAAGTATTCGGCATATTTGCAAAGACCTTACTTTGCTAGTTTTAATGGACAGTCCAACTAAAAGTTCCGGAAACTTCTGGCTTAACTCACAAAATTTATCAATGTCAACAGTAGATATGAATTAATCACTATCATTGTCCCATATATTTTCGTATATGCTCTGAATTTTTTTCCGACATTGTTGATAGCAGCCAGTAGATTGACCGCGATTATTTCTGGTCGGCAGATTTAATACCGTTAATAGTATAAGGCAATCATTGTAGCTTGTGCCTTCCTTATCAGGCTTTAATTTTTATTGAACTTTATGTGTGTGAAGATAAATATGCCGAGTTATATATCTTTTGACGTATTTAGCCATGATGTTAAATATGTTATGAAGTAAAGAAAAAGAATCAATAAAGTTTATCCAATAAAGCAAATATGTTATTTATAATGAGTTTTTTAACAAAAATTTTTAATAATAATAAATTTCAATATGATGATAATTAATAAAATAGTCAAAATGTGTTTTTTATAGAACTGCAATCTTACATGATCTTGGAGGGATTTTAGCCAATGCGACCAAATAAGGAGTTGGCATGCGTGGCCACCATATAGGAATTGATTACTGGACTATATTCTACTAAACAAAACAGTTGTGATAGCTGAATTGAGTTTGTGAAAAGTTATACACACC
>OY776281.1:7500-15000 GCA_963675445.1 Linnaemya vulpina | reverse complement strand
ACGGTTTCCAGGGAAAGACCAAAAAAGTTGACGAAGGCACACACATCAGGTACATATAATCACTAACTTACCTAATGAAAGAAGACTTCTTAGTCTTTCTAGAATTGTAATGGCAATCTATAGAATTAATCGTTCCCAATGAACCGACGTATGAAGGGGTTTCAACAATAATAAAATCTAACGGAAACGATATTGGCATGTACAAATTATGCAAGACCAGGGTTCATAAACTGTATCACTGCAACAAATTTCGGAAATTATCGGAACTAGAACGATTACGCTATGTACAACGATAAAATTTATGCTTCAACTGCTTCAAAAATGATCACACTTCGAAACAATATGTTGATTCATTTGCACAACGTGATGGTTAATTTGTAGGACAACAAACAAAAGAAGAATTCGTCGATTTCCAGTTCATGACAAAACATTTCACACTCAAATATAGCCGAAACGAAGGATGCTGCTACTAATATTGTAGCAGTTACTTCAGCAACTACTGAAGTCGCTACGGCCGCCTGGGTTATATATTTCTAGTGACAGCACTGGTTATAATAACGCAATTAAATGGTGCATCAGATATTTTTAGAGCGGTGTAGGATTCGGAATCTCAAATGAATATTGTACAAAAAGGCCTTAGCCATCAAGTGCTTCTAGCCGAAAATTGGACATACATTTCCCCGTTATGTTCAGTCAGATGTGCAATATTTCCAGAGACTACTTCATTGCAAAAAGCGATAAATCAGCTTTGAAAATTCCTCGAAATTAAAGTCAGTAAAAAGTTTCTGTCGTCAACGGAAAAAACTATGTGAATTACATTTCAAACATCATGTACACACAAATGTACATGACTGCTTCTAGTCAGTATTACCTTTCAAAAAATCCAACTACTTTAGGACAATCCCACACGATGACATAAAAAAGATATATGAGTCTAGAGCATAAACTAAAAAAATTAAGACAGTACTGAATACATGGAAGAATATGAGCAATTAGGACATATGCACTGGTTGGATATCGACCGTACCTAAATACACCGTTCCTTATCATTGCGCGCTAAAACCAGACAGCACCGCAACGAAACTCATGGTAGTTTTCGATGCTCGAACTTCACCAAGCTACTTATTAAATAATCTAATGTATAAAGGTATACAAAATGATTTTTTCTTAGCGCTACTAAGTTTTAAAATACCATGGTCAGAGTACGACCGATATCGAGAAAATAAATAGACAAATTTTGGTAAATCAAGATACTCATCAGTATGAATTGATTATTTAGAAGGAACGTGCAGCAACGGTATCAATGACTCAGGATGAAATGGGAACTATAGTAGCAGAAATTGATGGAATACTCAACTGCGGCACACTAACACCTATGTCAAGTGATCCTAATATTGTAGTCAATTTTTTATTGGCGTAGGAATAATATCACAAATAAAGCAACAACAGTAAAATCATCAAGAATATCGCAGTAGAAGCTTATGGGTCATTTTACGCAGGAGTTGTAGAAAAAATGGTGCATTTAATATTTTAATTAATCGCAGCAGCGCCACAAGCGGAACAAACCTTTTGATTACCTCAAGATTAGTGTTATGGTGATACTAAAGGCTGACAATTTGCCTGTCATGAAATGGCTCTCCTCAGCGAGAGTGGTCAAAATTTATCGTGTGGTCAGTGCTGTGCTAGTTGAAATTTAAACGAGCTTTTTGAGCGCCCAATAAACAGAGTGCCTCTCTTGCCCAAGGAACCAGATTCTGACAAATCTGTCTCTTTTTTTGCAACATTGCAACCAGCAACAACAGTACTTGTAACTCAATTCAGTAGCCTGTGATCGAAAGGAAGAAAGCACTACCAACCCATCTCACTCTAGCCTTAATTACAATGCTGTTGCTGTTACCAATGTAGTTTGCAAATCCCATAAAAACCGAAAAGCTTCGAAGAAAATTAGGTATTCAGTTTGATGATTTAGGCAATATAGCCTATTCCAATCACGGAATGGAAAATGTTTGTATACCATGATTTGGATGCATACTGGTCCGAAATATTAATTTTAGTCAAGGGAACGAAATCTCTACAAATCCATAAGCATTTTCAGCATATTGAATATGGTTATCAGCTGGAAAATCCACTGCTACGAAGTAAACGAGGTTCTGTGAATATAGTTGGATATGTTGCTAACTCATTATTTGGCATATTCGATTCTGAATATGCTAACCAGGTATCCAACATATTAAAACAAGTGTGTGCTACAGTATCCGTCAGTACCTGCCAATTCGGCCTATCTGACGGTGCACTTAGAAATGAGGGAAAATAGATATCCGCCACCACCTCTGTCACCCTCAGAGGCCACACCAGTGTAGCCCTTGACCTTACACAGGTTGCAACTTCACTCGCATGGTTCCACCACAAACCATACTCATACACCTTGCTAAGGTGTTCAGCCCTATCTAAACACATTTTTTACATCCAAGCACAAGCATGTCGCCAGCACCAAGAAGGTGCTGGTGGTCAAGGTCATAAGACTAATCCCTCTAGATCCTCCCAGCACCAACAACACACAACTGTCGGCTGGGCCGAACATACTGTTAATATACCAGATCATTCCACCTGCATTTCTTATCTTGGCACGTAGGCGAACCTACTATTTTTATTTAGTTATATACCGTTGCTCTGTCAAATCAACGATTAGGCAGGAAAAGTATAAGTTATATAGGCTATCAGCAGAAGCAGTGTCAATAAAACTGAATAGCCCTTTCCCCCGGTCTACACTGCAACAAGGTGACGACTCACCAAGCTGCTAATTGCTCAAGAATAAAACATTTATTGCTGACTCAACAGTGTACAACATATGAAAAACCTAGTTAGCATTCAAGGCAAGAATCAACCAATTGGAGTAAAGTTTGGAACTTATAGTATTATACAAAATAATTTTTGTCATTGAGTGAAATTGTGGAATTTAAGATGTTCCAAACTAATCCCTGTATCTAACATAATGCATAAAACCATAGTAGCCATCAAATCATGTGGCTATTTCATATACTTAATAATATTTCATAAGCAAAGCATTTTCCTTACTATTAATGGAAGACAAATTATCTTGAACACAAGAATTTCATCGTACTCTAGCTCCGGCAGGATTTCCGATCTATCGACGCAAAAGACTTCTTCACCATCTATAAACAGTAACCACTCAACCTCAAAAAACGTGAAAGGTTTATACGCCCATAACATAAACGGACTATCAAATTTACAAAGATCGATAAATGAATAAACCATAGTGTGCCTGCCTAATGAACTCAATTCCCACCAACAGCATAACCATACCATGACTACTTTGCTCCTTGTCTTATATTTTTCCAACTTATGCCGATGACATAAAAGGGGAAAAATCCGGTTGTGGGATGTTTTACTATTATCATATTTATAAGTATTTAATTACTATTTTTAAAGAAAATATGCAAAAAATTTTAGAGAGAATTTTAATTATATTAGGCCTTAAAGACTTGATTCTTAATTTATTAATAAGAATCAAGAAGATAAACAAATGTGTAAAAAAATATTTAAAGAACCACAAACTACCACCACCCCGCCGTTGTTTTAACTTCCAATATTTCTATATATAAGATACCATTAACGTCGTTTGAAAAAGCTATAAATTATCTTGCAGCCCCTGAGTACTACTCCTTTCTCTGAGTTATTGCATTAATAGAAGACATATTGTAGCTACATCCAAAAGAAGAAATCCTTCCATGTTTCGAATTTCATTTAAAATACGCATTAGTATAAGTTACTAGCTCATCACTGTGGGTTCTAGTTTTGAAATATAAATATAACGAAATTAAATTCTGTCTCAAATGTCATTAAAATCGGTTTGACCGCGCACATATCCATAACCTTAAAACCCGCTATATATGTGTAGTAACATATTTATAAACGTTTTTCCTTTTGGTAAAAGATAATTAAAATAATAAAAGCTGCCGCAGAACTAAATCTTAGATCCGTTTTATTTTTATTTATTTGGTCTATACAGGTTATTGATTTTGGATCATCGTGCTACGAAAGCCAACGTGTATACACATATATTCAATCAAGATTTTATAGAGCACCTGAGGTTATATTAGGAGCAAAGTATGGTCGTGCAATAGACATGTGGTCACTTGGGTGCGTATTAGCTGAATTACTATCCGGACATGCGCTATTCCCAGGAGAAAATGAAGCTGACCAGTTATCGTGCATTATAGAAGTACTAGGAATGCCGCCAAAAAACATACTTACACAATCAAAGCGTGCTAAGGCTTTTTTCAATACCGATGGATACCCAAGATATTGTACTGTTCGAACCATGGCTGATGGAATGGTTGTTCTCATTGGTGGACAATCCCGACGAGGCAAAGTGCGGGGGCCGCCATGTTCAAAAAGTTTTTCTAAAGCCTTAGATGGATGCAAAGATGCCCTATTTTTAAATTTTATACGAGGATGTTTAGAGTGGGATCCCGAAAAACGATTAACGCCTGCAGAAGCGCTTAAGCATCCATGGTTAAGAAGGCGGTTGCCTAGACCTCCAAATAACCAAAGTGAAAGCTGTGCAAATGGTAGCAGTTTTACAGGGAACGTTAGTGATAATAAGTCTCCTATAACAAATATAGGTAAATTTATATATATATATATATATATATATATATATATATATATATATGTATATTATTATTTTTTTCTTTTTATCTGTATCATATCGCATCTGAGAACTTTGAAGTTGAAATATTAATTTTAAATTCAAATTCAATTTAAAACGCCATAACCAGCAAACCATAATATGTTGAATTGTAAAGTAATTGGTCACAAAATCACAGTTCCAAACTGTAAGTAATCCCGAAAATAATAGCCTTTATGAAGAAAATTAATCTATACGCCATTTCAATTATAACTTTATATATGTTCTTAAAATCATTGATAGCTGTACAACGCTATAATAATTTCAATTTTATATCTTGCGATTCATAAGAGGCGCTATGTAAAAGTTTATTATTAACAGCAAAACAATTTAAAATGTTTGATTGCATTTTATTAGGTTTCTATTATAAGAGTTAAATTCTGATGACTTTACACAACAAATTACATCACAAAGCAGGTTCATAGGCTAAATTGTTATCATCTTTTATTACTCTGCTTGTTTTTCTTTGCTGTCAACGTGCTCCAACTATTATTCGTTTGTATTTAGGTCTGGTGACATTGGTAGATGATCCAAAGGCATTCAGCATAACAATATTAACCTGACAATTATCCATGGGTGTTTTCGATCGTTTTCATGTTAAAGAACCAGATTTCTTATCAGTTCCAATTTTTTTTCTGTTAACTTTTACGTTTTACTCATTGAGTACTTAACAAAAACTGGACTTCCGAATCCAGATACCGCCATGTAGCTCCACAATATAACCGAGTCTTCCCCCTGCTTAACGATGCTTGTAAGACATAATTCACGAAAAGTTTCGTTTTTAATCGCCATATATTTGAATGCTTTTTTGCCCGAATATATTGTTATATAAAATATTTTTTTACAGAGGTCTTCAGCCCTTGTTTGTACTTTATTTGACATACTTACATATATGCCATTTTTTTGGAATGCTCTTCTATTGCATTTATTTGTCCTGATGTCTCTGTTATATGCTATATGGGTAGCACTTTACACTGGTCCTCACTTCCGGTACTACCACTTCGTTTGGGTCTAATTTTTTATAACTAAGACAATTTCGCGCAATGATATATACTTTATGTAGCTCTAATATGATTTCTAGCGTTTCCTTGGTGATATACCTACCCATTTCTTATAGTTTGATAACATAGCACATCTTCTTAGCAAATATAATATTACACTGCAAAAAATATATTTACTACATCACCGGTTTAGAATACTAACTTTTTTTCCAATGAATTCAAGGTTTTCCCAGAAGTATTTAAATAGAATATAAGTTCAGCCTCTTAAACTGTAATTAAAGATATATTGTATCCCTTGTTTTTAACGCCTACAGTAGCTTTTTCTTGCAGCTACTTGTAGCGAAAAACATAAAATCCTCTCATTTGTGAAATATGGCTGTGAATCTTTGAGAGGGCGAAATTAATTCAATGCTGGCGCTCTTGCTACGCCTTTTTCATTCTTCGAAATATTAGGCATACAAATAGTTAATTGCTTACATTAACATGTAGCTTAATTCATTTGTTATTTTCTTATGTTAACTAGGGCCGGTAGTAAGGGGATGACCCCTGTTTACGAAATATATTGTGCCGCAACTATTAAAAGGAGGTGATAGTATTGAGAAGAGAGATATTTTGTAGTTGTATATATTATATATATTGCTTCTACAGCAAATTTTTGCTACAGTACCGATGAAGGAGGATGCTGTAGTGCAGTCTTTAGTACATGGTAGTGTTAATATGTATTGAAACAAGTGCTACCTATACCTTCGTCATTAAAATACGCCGACAATTAAGACAACCAAACACTAATGCAGACGAAAAAACTTCAACTTCATATTCAAGACTGGCTGCGAAACCTTCGGCTTCGTAATATACGCCATTTCTACTTCAGCCAAGAGCCGGCAATAATAATACTTATGTAATTTAGATACTTTTTACATATTCATATACTTATTTAGCATTCACACATTTGATTGCCTACAATAATATACTATACTTTTAGGTGCAAGAACGGCTACTTCTGGTGCTCTCTGTGGCTAGTACTTCTGATGCTTTTTCATTCTATTTGGTATTTTGCTCTATATATTCATATATATTCGATATACAAATAGCTTACATATTTCTTACGGAAAATTGTGTCAAATGATGCTGTTTATACATATGATCTAACTGTATACTGATGATTAAAAGTTAATATGGAACTTAACATTACCCAGTAAAAAAGACCTTCCAAAGAAGTCAATGCAATCTTAAAGTTATGATCTGGAAGTATTGCAAATCATTGCAAGTTTTCTTTTTTATTTTTATTTTTTATAAATGTGAAGTCAAGTTCGTGATGTTAATTATATCTGATTGTTGTATGTCATATCTAAAAATTTCCTTCGTTAGTTAGCAAAAATCACTTAATGTGAATTCTCTGAAGGCTCTAAGAAGCAACAGACATTTCTGTGTAATTTTCCAATATATGTTTCATATTTGAAATCAACTGCAAACCGTTACCAACACAAATAATTATTAGTAATGTATATATACTATACATTACTATATATATATATATATATATATATATATATATATATATATATATACCATACATTACATATATATGTCAATTTATTTTACATATGTCTTTAATATATTTAGGACCATTATTACAACTTGATGTTATCTTAAAGTGAGACTTTATCGGTCGGATAAAGACATTTTCATTATTACCACTTTTCTCTAACCTAAATATGATCGATAAATTAAAGGCAAGTTCGACTTTGCGATAAGTTTTACCAGGATGATTTGTGTTTCTTATTTTTT
>OY776280.1:78425379-78445068 GCA_963675445.1 Linnaemya vulpina | reverse complement strand
GTGTTCTCTGTACCGTTTTCCAATTCACTTCTATGTGGTCTTATGTGTCTTCCTTAGTCGCCTGTCTGTGTCTGTGTCCCTTACTCTGTGTCTGTAGTCCGTCTGTGTTCTCTGTACCAGTTTTCCTCACTTCTATGTGGTCTTATGTGTCTTCCTTAGTCGCCTGTCTGTGTCTGTGTCCCTTACTCTGTGTCTGTAGTCGTCTGTGTTCTCTGTACCAGTTTTCCTCACTTCTATGTGGTCTTATGTGTCTTCCTTAGTCGCCTGTCTGTGTCTGTGTCCCTTACTCTGTGTCTGTAGTCGTCTGTGTTGTTCTGTACCAGTTTTCCTCACTTCTATGTGGTCTTATGTGTCTTCCTTAGTCGCCTGTCTGTGTCTGTGTCCCTTACTCTGTGTCTGTAGTCGTCTGTGTTCTCTGTACCAGTTTTCCTCACTTCTATGTGGTCTTATGTGTCTTCCTTAGTCGCCTTGTCTGTGTCTGTGTCCCTTACTCTGTGTCTGTAGTCGTCTGTGTTCTCTGTACCAGTTTTCCTCACTTCTATGTGGTCTTATGTGTCTTCCTTAGTCGCCTGTCTGTGTCTGTGTCCCTTACTCTGTGTCTGTAGTCGTCTGTGTTCTCTGTACCAGTTTTCCTCACTTCTATGTGGTCTTATGTGTCTTCCTTAGTCGCCTGTCTGTGTCTGTGTCCCTTACTCTGTGTCTGTAGTCGTCTGTGTTCTCTGTACCAGTTTTCCTCACTTCTATGTGGTCTTATGTGTCTTCCTTAGTCGCCTTCTGTGTCTGTGTCCCTTACTCTGTGTCTGTAGTCGTCTGTGTTCTCTGTACCAGTTTTCCTCACTTCTATGTGGTCTTATGTGTCTTCCTTAGTCGCCTGTCTGTGTCTGTGTCCCTTACTCTGTGTCTGTAGTCGTCTGTGTTCTCTGTACCAGTTTTCCTCACTTCTATGTGGTCTTATGTGTCTTCCTTAGTCGCCTGTCTGTGTCTGTGTCCCTTACTCTGTGTCTGTAGTCGTCTGTGTTCTCTGTACCAGTTTTCCTCACTTCTATGTGGTCTTATGTGTCTTCCTTAGTCGCCTGTCTGTGTCTGTGTCCCTTACTCTGTGTCTGTAGTCGTCTGTGTTCTCTGTACCAGTTTTCCTCACTTCTATGTGGTCTTATGTGTCTTCCTTAGTCGCCTGTCTGTGTCTGTGTCCCTTACTCTGTGTCTGTAGTCGTCTGTGTTCTCTGTACCAGTTTTCCTCACTTCTATGTGGTCTTATGTGTCTTCCTTAGTCGCCTGTCTGTGTCTGTGTCCCTTACTCTGTGTCTGTAGTCGTCTGTGTTCTCTGTACCAGTTTTCCTCACTTCTATGTGGTCTTATGTGTCTTCCTTAGTCGCCTGTCTGTGTCTGTGTCCCTTACTCTGTGTCTGTAGTCGTCTGTGTTCTCTGTACCAGTTTTCCTCACTTCTATGTGGTCTTATGTGTCTTCCTTAGTCGCCTGTCTGTGTCTGTGTCCCTTACTCTGTGTCTGTAGTCGTCTGTGTTCTCTGTACCAGTTTTCCTCACTTCTATGTGGTCTTATGTGTCTTCCTTAGTCGCCTGTCTGTGTCTGTGTCCCTTACTCTGTGTCTGTAGTCGTCTGTGTTCTCTGTACCAGTTTTCCTCACTTCTATGTGGTCTTATGTGTCTTCCTTAGTCGCCTGTCTGTGTCTGTGTCCCTTACTCTGTGTCTGTAGTCGTCTGTGTTCTCTGTACCAGTTTTCCTCACTTCTATGTGGTCTTATGTGTCTTCCTTAGTCGCCTGTCTGTGTCTGTGTCCCTTACTCTGTGTCTGTAGTCGTCTGTGTTCTCTGTACCAGTTTTCCTCACTTCTATGTGGTCTTATGTGTCTTCCTTAGTCGCCTGTCTGTGTCTGTGTCCCTTACTCTGTGTCTGTAGTCGTCTGTGTTCTCTGTACCAGTTTTCCTCACTTCTATGTGGTCTTATGTGTCTTCCTTAGTCGCCTGTCTGTGTCTGTGTCCCTTACTCTGTGTCTGTAGTCGTCTGTGTTCTCTGTACCAGTTTTCCTCACTTCTATGTGGTCTTATGTGTCTTCCTTAGTCGCCTGTCTGTGTCTGTGTCCCTTACTCTGTGTCTGTAGTCGTCTGTGTTCTCTGTACCAGTTTTCCTCACTTCTATGTGGTCTTATGTGTCTTCCTTAGTCGCCTGTCTGTGTCTGTGTCCCTTACTCTGTGTCTGTAGTCGTCTGTGTTCTCTGTACCAGTTTTCCTCACTTCTATGTGGTCTTATGTGTCTTCCTTAGTCGCCTGTCTGTGTCTGTGTCCCTTACTCTGTGTCTGTAGTCGTCTGTGTTCTCTGTACCAGTTTTCCTCACTTCTATGTGGTCTTATGTGTCTTCCTTAGTCGCCTGTCTGTGTCTGTGTCCCTTACTCTGTGTCTGTAGTCGTCTGTGTTCTCTGTACCAGTTTTCCTCACTTCTATGTGGTCTTATGTGTCTTCCTTAGTCGCCTGTCTGTGTCTGTGTCCCTTACTCTGTGTCTGTAGTCGTCTGTGTTCTCTGTACCAGTTTTCCTCACTTCTATGTGGTCTTATGTGTCTTCCTTAGTCGCCTGTCTGTGTCTGTGTCCCTTACTCTGTGTCTGTAGTCGTCTGTGTTCTCTGTACCAGTTTTCCTCACTTCTATGTGGTCTTATGTGTCTTCCTTAGTCGCCTGTCTGTGTCTGTGTCCCTTACTCTGTGTCTGTAGTCGTCTGTGTTCTCTGTACCAGTTTTCCTCACTTCTATGTGGTCTTATGTGTCTTCCTTAGTCGCCTGTCTGTGTCTGTGTCCCTTACTCTGTGTCTGTAGTCGTCTGTGTTCTCTGTACCAGTTTTCCTCACTTCTATGTGGTCTTATGTGTCTTCCTTAGTCGCCTGTCTGTGTCTGTGTCCCTTACTCTGTGTCTGTAGTCGTCTGTGTTCTCTGTACCAGTTTTCCTCACTTCTATGTGGTCTTATGTGTCTTCCTTAGTCGCCTGTCTGTGTCTGTGTCCCTTACTCTGTGTCTGTAGTCGTCTGTGTTCTCTGTACCAGTTTTCCTCACTTCTATGTGGTCTTATGTGTCTTCCTTAGTCGCCTGTCTGTGTCTGTGTCCCTTACTCTGTGTCTGTAGTCGTCTGTGTTCTCTGTACCAGTTTTCCTCACTTCTATGTGGTCTTATGTGTCTTCCTTAGTCGCCTGTCTGTGTCTGTGTCCCTTACTCTGTGTCTGTAGTCGTCTGTGTTCTCTGTACCAGTTTTCCTCACTTCTATGTGGTCTTATGTGTCTTCCTTAGTCGCCTGTCTGTGTCTGTGTCCCTTACTCTGTGTCTGTAGTCGTCTGTGTTCTCTGTACCAGTTTTCCTCACTTCTATGTGGTCTTATGTGTCTTCCTTAGTCGCCTGTCTGTGTCTGTGTCCCTTACTCTGTGTCTGTAGTCGTCTGTGTTCTCTGTACCAGTTTTCCTCACTTCTATGTGGTCTTATGTGTCTTCCTTAGTCGCCTGTCTGTGTCTGTGTCCCTTACTCTGTGTCTGTAGTCGTCTGTGTTCTCTGTACCAGTTTTCCTCACTTCTATGTGGTCTTATGTGTCTTCCTTAGTCGCCTGTCTGTGTCTGTGTCCCTTACTCTGTGTCTGTAGTCGTCTGTGTTCTCTGTACCAGTTTTCCTCACTTCTATGTGGTCTTATGTGTCTTCCTTAGTCGCCTGTCTGTGTCTGTGTCCCTTACTCTGTGTCTGTAGTCGTCTGTGTTCTCTGTACCAGTTTTCCTCACTTCTATGTGGTCTTATGTGTCTTCCTTAGTCGCCTGTCTGTGTCTGTGTCCCTTACTCTGTGTCTGTAGTCGTCTGTGTTCTCTGTACCAGTTTTCCTCACTTCTATGTGGTCTTATGTGTCTTCCTTAGTCGCCTGTCTGTGTCTGTGTCCCTTACTCTGTGTCTGTAGTCGTCTGTGTTCTCTGTACCAGTTTTCCTCACTTCTATGTGGTCTTATGTGTCTTCCTTAGTCGCCTGTCTGTGTCTGTGTCCCTTACTCTGTGTCTGTAGTCGTCTGTGTTCTCTGTACCAGTTTTCCTCACTTCTATGTGGTCTTATGTGTCTTCCTTAGTCGCCTGTCTGTGTCTGTGTCCCTTACTCTGTGTCTGTAGTCGTCTGTGTTCTCTGTACCAGTTTTCCTCACTTCTATGTGGTCTTATGTGTCTTCCTTAGTCGCCTGTCTGTGTCTGTGTCCCTTACTCTGTGTCTGTAGTCGTCTGTGTTCTCTGTACCAGTTTTCCTCACTTCTATGTGGTCTTATGTGTCTTCCTTAGTCGCCTGTCTGTGTCTGTGTCCCTTACTCTGTGTCTGTAGTCGTCTGTGTTCTCTGTACCAGTTTTCCTCACTTCTATGTGGTCTTATGTGTCTTCCTTAGTCGCCTGTCTGTGTCTGTGTCCCTTACTCTGTGTCTGTAGTCGTCTGTGTTCTCTGTACCAGTTTTCCTCACTTCTATGTGGTCTTATGTGTCTTCCTTAGTCGCCTGTCTGTGTCTGTGTCCCTTACTCTGTGTCTGTAGTCGTCTGTGTTCTCTGTACCAGTTTTCCTCACTTCTATGTGGTCTTATGTGTCTTCCTTAGTCGCCTGTCTGTGTCTGTGTCCCTTACTCTGTGTCTGTAGTCGTCTGTGTTCTCTGTACCAGTTTTCCTCACTTCTATGTGGTCTTATGTGTCTTCCTTAGTCGCCTGTCTGTGTCTGTGTCCCTTACTCTGTGTCTGTAGTCGTCTGTGTTCTCTGTACCAGTTTTCCTCACTTCTATGTGGTCTTATGTGTCTTCCTTAGTCGCCTGTCTGTGTCTGTGTCCCTTACTCTGTGTCTGTAGTCGTCTGTGTTCTCTGTACCAGTTTTCCTCACTTCTATGTGGTCTTATGTGTCTTCCTTAGTCGCCTGTCTGTGTCTGTGTCCCTTACTCTGTGTCTGTAGTCGTCTGTGTTCTCTGTACCAGTTTTCCTCACTTCTATGTGGTCTTATGTGTCTTCCTTAGTCGCCTGTCTGTGTCTGTGTCCCTTACTCTGTGTCTGTAGTCGTCTGTGTTCTCTGTACCAGTTTTCCTCACTTCTATGTGGTCTTATGTGTCTTCCTTAGTCGCCTGTCTGTGTCTGTGTCCCTTACTCTGTGTCTGTAGTCGTCTGTGTTCTCTGTACCAGTTTTCCTCACTTCTATGTGGTCTTATGTGTCTTCCTTAGTCGCCTGTCTGTGTCTGTGTCCCTTACTCTGTGTCTGTAGTCGTCTGTGTTCTCTGTACCAGTTTTCCTCACTTCTATGTGGTCTTATGTGTCTTCCTTAGTCGCCTGTCTGTGTCTGTGTCCCTTACTCTGTGTCTGTAGTCGTCTGTGTTCTCTGTACCAGTTTTCCTCACTTCTATGTGGTCTTATGTGTCTTCCTTAGTCGCCTGTCTGTGTCTGTGTCCCTTACTCTGTGTCTGTAGTCGTCTGTGTTCTCTGTACCAGTTTTCCTCACTTCTATGTGGTCTTATGTGTCTTCCTTAGTCGCCTGTCTGTGTCTGTGTCCCTTACTCTGTGTCTGTAGTCGTCTGTGTTCTCTGTACCAGTTTTCCTCACTTCTATGTGGTCTTATGTGTCTTCCTTAGTCGCCTGTCTGTGTCTGTGTCCCTTACTCTGTGTCTGTAGTCGTCTGTGTTCTCTGTACCAGTTTTCCTCACTTCTATGTGGTCTTATGTGTCTTCCTTAGTCGCCTGTCTGTGTCTGTGTCCCTTACTCTGTGTCTGTAGTCGTCTGTGTTCTCTGTACCAGTTTTCCTCACTTCTATGTGGTCTTATGTGTCTTCCTTAGTCGCCTGTCTGTGTCTGTGTCCCTTACTCTGTGTCTGTAGTCGTCTGTGTTCTCTGTACCAGTTTTCCTCACTTCTATGTGGTCTTATGTGTCTTCCTTAGTCGCCTGTCTGTGTCTGTGTCCCTTACTCTGTGTCTGTAGTCGTCTGTGTTCTCTGTACCAGTTTTCCTCACTTCTATGTGGTCTTATGTGTCTTCCTTAGTCGCCTGTCTGTGTCTGTGTCCCTTACTCTGTGTCTGTAGTCGTCTGTGTTCTCTGTACCAGTTTTCCTCACTTCTATGTGGTCTTATGTGTCTTCCTTAGTCGCCTGTCTGTGTCTGTGTCCCTTACTCTGTGTCTGTAGTCGTCTGTGTTCTCTGTACCAGTTTTCCTCACTTCTATGTGGTCTTATGTGTCTTCCTTAGTCGCCTGTCTGTGTCTGTGTCCCTTACTCTGTGTCTGTAGTCGTCTGTGTTCTCTGTACCAGTTTTCCTCACTTCTATGTGGTCTTATGTGTCTTCCTTAGTCGCCTGTCTGTGTCTGTGTCCCTTACTCTGTGTCTGTAGTCGTCTGTGTTCTCTGTACCAGTTTTCCTCACTTCTATGTGGTCTTATGTGTCTTCCTTAGTCGCCTGTCTGTGTCTGTGTCCCTTACTCTGTGTCTGTAGTCGTCTGTGTTCTCTGTACCAGTTTTCCTCACTTCTATGTGGTCTTATGTGTCTTCCTTAGTCGCCTGTCTGTGTCTGTGTCCCTTACTCTGTGTCTGTAGTCGTCTGTGTTCTCTGTACCAGTTTTCCTCACTTCTATGTGGTCTTATGTGTCTTCCTTAGTCGCCTGTCTGTGTCTGTGTCCCTTACTCTGTGTCTGTAGTCGTCTGTGTTCTCTGTACCAGTTTTCCTCACTTCTATGTGGTCTTATGTGTCTTCCTTAGTCGCCTGTCTGTGTCTGTGTCCCTTACTCTGTGTCTGTAGTCGTCTGTGTTCTCTGTACCAGTTTTCCTCACTTCTATGTGGTCTTATGTGTCTTCCTTAGTCGCCTGTCTGTGTCTGTGTCCCTTACTCTGTGTCTGTAGTCGTCTGTGTTCTCTGTACCAGTTTTCCTCACTTCTATGTGGTCTTATGTGTCTTCCTTAGTCGCCTGTCTGTGTCTGTGTCCCTTACTCTGTGTCTGTAGTCGTCTGTGTTCTCTGTACCAGTTTTCCTCACTTCTATGTGGTCTTATGTGTCTTCCTTAGTCGCCTGTCTGTGTCTGTGTCCCTTACTCTGTGTCTGTAGTCGTCTGTGTTCTCTGTACCAGTTTTCCTCACTTCTATGTGGTCTTATGTGTCTTCCTTAGTCGCCTGTCTGTGTCTGTGTCCCTTACTCTGTGTCTGTAGTCGTCTGTGTTCTCTGTACCAGTTTTCCTCACTTCTATGTGGTCTTATGTGTCTTCCTTAGTCGCCTGTCTGTGTCTGTGTCCCTTACTCTGTGTCTGTAGTCGTCTGTGTTCTCTGTACCAGTTTTCCTCACTTCTATGTGGTCTTATGTGTCTTCCTTAGTCGCCTGTCTGTGTCTGTGTCCCTTACTCTGTGTCTGTAGTCGTCTGTGTTCTCTGTACCAGTTTTCCTCACTTCTATGTGGTCTTATGTGTCTTCCTTAGTCGCCTGTCTGTGTCTGTGTCCCTTACTCTGTGTCTGTAGTCGTCTGTGTTCTCTGTACCAGTTTTCCTCACTTCTATGTGGTCTTATGTGTCTTCCTTAGTCGCCTGTCTGTGTCTGTGTCCCTTACTCTGTGTCTGTAGTCGTCTGTGTTCTCTGTACCAGTTTTCCTCACTTCTATGTGGTCTTATGTGTCTTCCTTAGTCGCCTGTCTGTGTCTGTGTCCCTTACTCTGTGTCTGTAGTCGTCTGTGTTCTCTGTACCAGTTTTCCTCACTTCTATGTGGTCTTATGTGTCTTCCTTAGTCGCCTGTCTGTGTCTGTGTCCCTTACTCTGTGTCTGTAGTCGTCTGTGTTCTCTGTACCAGTTTTCCTCACTTCTATGTGGTCTTATGTGTCTTCCTTAGTCGCCTGTCTGTGTCTGTGTCCCTTACTCTGTGTCTGTAGTCGTCTGTGTTCTCTGTACCAGTTTTCCTCACTTCTATGTGGTCTTATGTGTCTTCCTTAGTCGCCTGTCTGTGTCTGTGTCCCTTACTCTGTGTCTGTAGTCGTCTGTGTTCTCTGTACCAGTTTTCCTCACTTCTATGTGGTCTTATGTGTCTTCCTTAGTCGCCTGTCTGTGTCTGTGTCCCTTACTCTGTGTCTGTAGTCGTCTGTGTTCTCTGTACCAGTTTTCCTCACTTCTATGTGGTCTTATGTGTCTTCCTTAGTCGCCTGTCTGTGTCTGTGTCCCTTACTCTGTGTCTGTAGTCGTCTGTGTTCTCTGTACCAGTTTTCCTCACTTCTATGTGGTCTTATGTGTCTTCCTTAGTCGCCTGTCTGTGTCTGTGTCCCTTACTCTGTGTCTGTAGTCGTCTGTGTTCTCTGTACCAGTTTTCCTCACTTCTATGTGGTCTTATGTGTCTTCCTTAGTCGCCTGTCTGTGTCTGTGTCCCTTACTCTGTGTCTGTAGTCGTCTGTGTTCTCTGTACCAGTTTTCCTCACTTCTATGTGGTCTTATGTGTCTTCCTTAGTCGCCTGTCTGTGTCTGTGTCCCTTACTCTGTGTCTGTAGTCGTCTGTGTTCTCTGTACCAGTTTTCCTCACTTCTATGTGGTCTTATGTGTCTTCCTTAGTCGCCTGTCTGTGTCTGTGTCCCTTACTCTGTGTCTGTAGTCGTCTGTGTTCTCTGTACCAGTTTTCCTCACTTCTATGTGGTCTTATGTGTCTTCCTTAGTCGCCTGTCTGTGTCTGTGTCCCTTACTCTGTGTCTGTAGTCGTCTGTGTTCTCTGTACCAGTTTTCCTCACTTCTATGTGGTCTTATGTGTCTTCCTTAGTCGCCTGTCTGTGTCTGTGTCCCTTACTCTGTGTCTGTAGTCGTCTGTGTTCTCTGTACCAGTTTTCCTCACTTCTATGTGGTCTTATGTGTCTTCCTTAGTCGCCTGTCTGTGTCTGTGTCCCTTACTCTGTGTCTGTAGTCGTCTGTGTTCTCTGTACCAGTTTTCCTCACTTCTATGTGGTCTTATGTGTCTTCCTTAGTCGCCTGTCTGTGTCTGTGTCCCTTACTCTGTGTCTGTAGTCGTCTGTGTTCTCTGTACCAGTTTTCCTCACTTCTATGTGGTCTTATGTGTCTTCCTTAGTCGCCTGTCTGTGTCTGTGTCCCTTACTCTGTGTCTGTAGTCGTCTGTGTTCTCTGTACCAGTTTTCCTCACTTCTATGTGGTCTTATGTGTCTTCCTTAGTCGCCTGTCTGTGTCTGTGTCCCTTACTCTGTGTCTGTAGTCGTCTGTGTTCTCTGTACCAGTTTTCCTCACTTCTATGTGGTCTTATGTGTCTTCCTTAGTCGCCTGTCTGTGTCTGTGTCCCTTACTCTGTGTCTGTAGTCGTCTGTGTTCTCTGTACCAGTTTTCCTCACTTCTATGTGGTCTTATGTGTCTTCCTTAGTCGCCTGTCTGTGTCTGTGTCCCTTACTCTGTGTCTGTAGTCGTCTGTGTTCTCTGTACCAGTTTTCCTCACTTCTATGTGGTCTTATGTGTCTTCCTTAGTCGCCTGTCTGTGTCTGTGTCCCTTACTCTGTGTCTGTAGTCGTCTGTGTTCTCTGTACCAGTTTTCCTCACTTCTATGTGGTCTTATGTGTCTTCCTTAGTCGCCTGTCTGTGTCTGTGTCCCTTACTCTGTGTCTGTAGTCGTCTGTGTTCTCTGTACCAGTTTTCCTCACTTCTATGTGGTCTTATGTGTCTTCCTTAGTCGCCTGTCTGTGTCTGTGTCCCTTACTCTGTGTCTGTAGTCGTCTGTGTTCTCTGTACCAGTTTTCCTCACTTCTATGTGGTCTTATGTGTCTTCCTTAGTCGCCTGTCTGTGTCTGTGTCCCTTACTCTGTGTCTGTAGTCGTCTGTGTTCTCTGTACCAGTTTTCCTCACTTCTATGTGGTCTTATGTGTCTTCCTTAGTCGCCTGTCTGTGTCTGTGTCCCTTACTCTGTGTCTGTAGTCGTCTGTGTTCTCTGTACCAGTTTTCCTCACTTCTATGTGGTCTTATGTGTCTTCCTTAGTCGCCTGTCTGTGTCTGTGTCCCTTACTCTGTGTCTGTAGTCGTCTGTGTTCTCTGTACCAGTTTTCCTCACTTCTATGTGGTCTTATGTGTCTTCCTTAGTCGCCTGTCTGTGTCTGTGTCCCTTACTCTGTGTCTGTAGTCGTCTGTGTTCTCTGTACCAGTTTTCCTCACTTCTATGTGGTCTTATGTGTCTTCCTTAGTCGCCTGTCTGTGTCTGTGTCCCTTACTCTGTGTCTGTAGTCGTCTGTGTTCTCTGTACCAGTTTTCCTCACTTCTATGTGGTCTTATGTGTCTTCCTTAGTCGCCTGTCTGTGTCTGTGTCCCTTACTCTGTGTCTGTAGTCGTCTGTGTTCTCTGTACCAGTTTTCCTCACTTCTATGTGGTCTTATGTGTCTTCCTTAGTCGCCTGTCTGTGTCTGTGTCCCTTACTCTGTGTCTGTAGTCGTCTGTGTTCTCTGTACCAGTTTTCCTCACTTCTATGTGGTCTTATGTGTCTTCCTTAGTCGCCTGTCTGTGTCTGTGTCCCTTACTCTGTGTCTGTAGTCGTCTGTGTTCTCTGTACCAGTTTTCCTCACTTCTATGTGGTCTTATGTGTCTTCCTTAGTCGCCTGTCTGTGTCTGTGTCCCTTACTCTGTGTCTGTAGTCGTCTGTGTTCTCTGTACCAGTTTTCCTCACTTCTATGTGGTCTTATGTGTCTTCCTTAGTCGCCTGTCTGTGTCTGTGTCCCTTACTCTGTGTCTGTAGTCGTCTGTGTTCTCTGTACCAGTTTTCCTCACTTCTATGTGGTCTTATGTGTCTTCCTTAGTCGCCTGTCTGTGTCTGTGTCCCTTACTCTGTGTCTGTAGTCGTCTGTGTTCTCTGTACCAGTTTTCCTCACTTCTATGTGGTCTTATGTGTCTTCCTTAGTCGCCTGTCTGTGTCTGTGTCCCTTACTCTGTGTCTGTAGTCGTCTGTGTTCTCTGTACCAGTTTTCCTCACTTCTATGTGGTCTTATGTGTCTTCCTTAGTCGCCTGTCTGTGTCTGTGTCCCTTACTCTGTGTCTGTAGTCGTCTGTGTTCTCTGTACCAGTTTTCCTCACTTCTATGTGGTCTTATGTGTCTTCCTTAGTCGCCTGTCTGTGTCTGTGTCCCTTACTCTGTGTCTGTAGTCGTCTGTGTTCTCTGTACCAGTTTTCCTCACTTCTATGTGGTCTTATGTGTCTTCCTTAGTCGCCTGTCTGTGTCTGTGTCCCTTACTCTGTGTCTGTAGTCGTCTGTGTTCTCTGTACCAGTTTTCCTCACTTCTATGTGGTCTTATGTGTCTTCCTTAGTCGCCTGTCTGTGTCTGTGTCCCTTACTCTGTGTCTGTAGTCGTCTGTGTTCTCTGTACCAGTTTTCCTCACTTCTATGTGGTCTTATGTGTCTTCCTTAGTCGCCTGTCTGTGTCTGTGTCCCTTACTCTGTGTCTGTAGTCGTCTGTGTTCTCTGTACCAGTTTTCCTCACTTCTATGTGGTCTTATGTGTCTTCCTTAGTCGCCTGTCTGTGTCTGTGTCCCTTACTCTGTGTCTGTAGTCGTCTGTGTTCTCTGTACCAGTTTTCCTCACTTCTATGTGGTCTTATGTGTCTTCCTTAGTCGCCTGTCTGTGTCTGTGTCCCTTACTCTGTGTCTGTAGTCGTCTGTGTTCTCTGTACCAGTTTTCCTCACTTCTATGTGGTCTTATGTGTCTTCCTTAGTCGCCTGTCTGTGTCTGTGTCCCTTACTCTGTGTCTGTAGTCGTCTGTGTTCTCTGTACCAGTTTTCCTCACTTCTATGTGGTCTTATGTGTCTTCCTTAGTCGCCTGTCTGTGTCTGTGTCCCTTACTCTGTGTCTGTAGTCGTCTGTGTTCTCTGTACCAGTTTTCCTCACTTCTATGTGGTCTTATGTGTCTTCCTTAGTCGCCTGTCTGTGTCTGTGTCCCTTACTCTGTGTCTGTAGTCGTCTGTGTTCTCTGTACCAGTTTTCCTCACTTCTATGTGGTCTTATGTGTCTTCCTTAGTCGCCTGTCTGTGTCTGTGTCCCTTACTCTGTGTCTGTAGTCGTCTGTGTTCTCTGTACCAGTTTTCCTCACTTCTATGTGGTCTTATGTGTCTTCCTTAGTCGCCTGTCTGTGTCTGTGTCCCTTACTCTGTGTCTGTAGTCGTCTGTGTTCTCTGTACCAGTTTTCCTCACTTCTATGTGGTCTTATGTGTCTTCCTTAGTCGCCTGTCTGTGTCTGTGTCCCTTACTCTGTGTCTGTAGTCGTCTGTGTTCTCTGTACCAGTTTTCCTCACTTCTATGTGGTCTTATGTGTCTTCCTTAGTCGCCTGTCTGTGTCTGTGTCCCTTACTCTGTGTCTGTAGTCGTCTGTGTTCTCTGTACCAGTTTTCCTCACTTCTATGTGGTCTTATGTGTCTTCCTTAGTCGCCTGTCTGTGTCTGTGTCCCTTACTCTGTGTCTGTAGTCGTCTGTGTTCTCTGTACCAGTTTTCCTCACTTCTATGTGGTCTTATGTGTCTTCCTTAGTCGCCTGTCTGTGTCTGTGTCCCTTACTCTGTGTCTGTAGTCGTCTGTGTTCTCTGTACCAGTTTTCCTCACTTCTATGTGGTCTTATGTGTCTTCCTTAGTCGCCTGTCTGTGTCTGTGTCCCTTACTCTGTGTCTGTAGTCGTCTGTGTTCTCTGTACCAGTTTTCCTCACTTCTATGTGGTCTTATGTGTCTTCCTTAGTCGCCTGTCTGTGTCTGTGTCCCTTACTCTGTGTCTGTAGTCGTCTGTGTTCTCTGTACCAGTTTTCCTCACTTCTATGTGGTCTTATGTGTCTTCCTTAGTCGCCTGTCTGTGTCTGTGTCCCTTACTCTGTGTCTGTAGTCGTCTGTGTTCTCTGTACCAGTTTTCCTCACTTCTATGTGGTCTTATGTGTCTTCCTTAGTCGCCTGTCTGTGTCTGTGTCCCTTACTCTGTGTCTGTAGTCGTCTGTGTTCTCTGTACCAGTTTTCCTCACTTCTATGTGGTCTTATGTGTCTTCCTTAGTCGCCTGTCTGTGTCTGTGTCCCTTACTCTGTGTCTGTAGTCGTCTGTGTTCTCTGTACCAGTTTTCCTCACTTCTATGTGGTCTTATGTGTCTTCCTTAGTCGCCTGTCTGTGTCTGTGTCCCTTACTCTGTGTCTGTAGTCGTCTGTGTTCTCTGTACCAGTTTTCCTCACTTCTATGTGGTCTTATGTGTCTTCCTTAGTCGCCTGTCTGTGTCTGTGTCCCTTACTCTGTGTCTGTAGTCGTCTGTGTTCTCTGTACCAGTTTTCCTCACTTCTATGTGGTCTTATGTGTCTTCCTTAGTCGCCTGTCTGTGTCTGTGTCCCTTACTCTGTGTCTGTAGTCGTCTGTGTTCTCTGTACCAGTTTTCCTCACTTCTATGTGGTCTTATGTGTCTTCCTTAGTCGCCTGTCTGTGTCTGTGTCCCTTACTCTGTGTCTGTAGTCGTCTGTGTTCTCTGTACCAGTTTTCCTCACTTCTATGTGGTCTTATGTGTCTTCCTTAGTCGCCTGTCTGTGTCTGTGTCCCTTACTCTGTGTCTGTAGTCGTCTGTGTTCTCTGTACCAGTTTTCCTCACTTCTATGTGGTCTTATGTGTCTTCCTTAGTCGCCTGTCTGTGTCTGTGTCCCTTACTCTGTGTCTGTAGTCGTCTGTGTTCTCTGTATGCTGATGTTATGTCTGGCTATTTGTATGGCTCTCCATCTCTAACACTTGTTTCTGATATCTATGTCATACTCGTATCGCCTGTCTTTCTTATTGCTGTATATCTATGTTATGCTGATGGCATGTGTGGCTACTTGTATGACTCTATCCATCTCTATATGTTTGCTTCTGATGCTATGTCTCACTCGTAGTCTGTGCCTTGGTCGCCTGTATTGCGTGTCAGTCTGCCTTATGCTTCAATTCATTTGCATCTAGCTTCTTTACATTGGCTGCCTTATGGTGCTCTGTGCTTCTATTACTATGTCTTGTATGTATGTTTTCCTCTTGTATGACTTGTCATCTGTTGGGTAATTCTATTCTGTGCCTGTTTGTATACTGCCTTGTCAACTGCTGCCTTATGCTTCTGTGTGTTTCTATTGCTATGTCTTCTATGTATGCTTTTTCCTTTTGTATGGCGCTATCATCTGTTGGGTAATTCTATACTGTGCTGGTTTCTATACTGCCTTGTCTACAGTCTCCTGCTTTGTCATGTGCTGGTTGCTCTGTAGTCTTCAATTGTCTGGTCTTTTGGTGGTAAGTTGGTTAATGCACTTACCTTATGAGCAGGCGTGCTGATATCCACTAGCTTCTGATGGTAAGCAGTTCATTTTCTGATGGTTTGTATATTGCCTTGTGAATGCGGCGTGTACTGGTGCCCTCTAGCCTTTAGATCTCAGGCTAGTTACATTGGCTGTTAGTTTGAGTACTGCCATATCAACAGTGTGTGGCTGTGATCATGTGCTGGTGCCACCTGCCTTGCCGCCGGATGCTTCCGCTGAGTGATGGTAATTTGCTATACTTGTCTTCTGCTGGTTTCCTGTCTTCTTAGGCCGCTAGGTTGTGTGTTAGTATAGCCGGTGCCATCTGCCTGCCGTGGGATGTGCTGGTTGGTTTGGTGTAGTGTCGTCTTCTGCTGGTTTCATCTCTTCTTAGGCCGCTAGGTTGTGTGTTAGTAACAGGGTGTATATTTGATGGATTATGGTACAACTCTATGTATCAACCACTTGTTAAGGCGGTTTGTAGAGCTGCTGCTTTGTAATGTGGTGGATGTGTATACAACTCTAATTTTCACCAGTCGTCAGCTGGCTTGGGTGAGTTGTATTGTGTGGGTTATGTGTATTGAGTGGGTTATTTGTATTGTGTGGATGTAGTGTATTGGGTGGGTTGTGTGTATTGTGTGGATGTAGTGTATTGTGTGGGTTATGTGTATTGGGTGGGTTATGTGTATTGGGTGGGTTATGTGTATTGTATGGATGTAGTGTATTGTGTGGATGCGCAAACTTCTCTCATACACCACTGTGAGGTGGCGCATGTTTGCACAGTAAGTGATATGAATTCATATCCAACATGTACCAACACTTGTTGGTGGGTAAATACACATGCTGGTTTCTTCTATATATATCAAACAACATAGAAAAAAGAATACGGGACTTGTATGCATGCACAAAAATTGAAAAATTTTCACGAAAGTCATATTTTACCACAATCTAGGGGTCAAATTGATGAATTTAGCTCAAGCATGTTGCACTATTTTTTAATTTTTTTAACATTTTATTGCATTAAAATATCAATAATAGTCCTACAAGTTGTCGACAATAGTTATTTCTCTATATTTTATTAAATAATATCACTAAAAATTAAAATAAAATATGTTGTGCATTGTATAATCATTTATATTGCTTTTTGACGCGTCAGTTGTATGCCAAATACACATGTGTGTAACATGTCGATGCCACCTGTGACGAGTTATATAGATTCACCACTACGGCTGACAGGTTGTATTTAGGGTGTGGCTTTTGTTAGCAGACATGATATTATTTGGTGGTATGAATACACAAAAGTTGAAAATTTTTCAAAAATTAATATTTTACCATAATCTAGGGGTCAAATTGATGAATTTAACTCAAGCATGTTGCACTATTTTTTAATTTTTTTAACATTTTATTGCATTAAAATATCAATAATAGTCCTACAAGTTGTCGACAATAGTTATTTTGCTATATTTTATTAAATAATATCACTAAAAATTAAAATAAAAGATGTTGTGCATTGTATAATCATTCATTTTGCTTTTTGACGCGTCATTTGTATGCCAACTACATATGTGTGTAACATGTCGATGCCAGCTGTGACGAGCTATATAGATTCGCCACTACGGCTGACAGGTTGTATATAGGGTGTGGCTTTTGTTAGCAGACATGATATTATTTGGTGATATGAATACACAAAAATTGAAAAATTTTAACTAAATTAATATTTTACCACAATCTAGGGGTCAAACTGATGAATTTACCTCAAGCATGTTGCACTATTTTTTATATTTTTTCACATTTTATTGTATTAAAATATCAATAACAATCCTACAAGTTGTCGACAATAGTTATTTTTCTATATTTTATTAAATAATATCACTAAAAATTAAAATAAAAAATGTTGTGCATTGTATAATCATTCATTTTGCTTTTTGACGCGTTATTTGTATGCCAAATACATATGTGTGTAACATGTCGATGCCAGCTTTGACGAGTTATATACATTCACCACTACTGCTGACAGGGTTGTATCTAGGGTGTGGCATATATTATCACACGTCATATGCTCCGGCAGCACTGTATGTTGAACATATTGCTGCCGCCGGCATTTGTTTTTCTGACAGCTACCGCCGTTAAGTTATATCAGCTATTATTATTGTATAATATAACGCAGAATGTAGAAGCCAACTGCCATTTAATCAATATACCGATTTTAAAAGTTTATTTAAAATCGAACAAATTTATTACATATCGGTGCATGTTGCAATATCGAATTGCACGAAAACACTGAAAAAGAGATCGGAAATATTGGGTAGAAGATTAAGCTGTATGAAATTGATGAACACAAAATTGATTGTGTCACAGTTGAATTGGATTCCAGTATAAAGAAGCAAAACGAAAAAACTGCAAATATAAGCACAATGTGCAAATATCAATAATGAATCCTATAAAAGTAATGAATACAAAAACAATCAGAAATAATGGGTTGAGAATGGAATTGTACGAGATTTCTTCACGGAGATTGGATTTGTTTCACCATGTATCAGTTGGATGCCAGTATAAAAACTCAATGGAAGAAGCGCAAATGTAAGCATAAAGTGTAGTCAGTAATAAATAAATTTCAATTGCAAAATTCTTCATATTATTTTTTAAAAAGGTCTATAGCAAAACATCCAATAAGTGAACATCATCATTGTATATCAAATTATATAAATTTAATGTAGAAACACGGATTGTATGCCAGCCATATTGCCGCGACTGACATTTAATTTCGCATAGCTGCCGTTGTTGTTATTCTGGAATGTTTAGTCTATGAAATGACTCCCCGAGTAATAAATAAAACGTGCTATAAACAGTATACAGGTATTACTGGTTTATTTAATATACAAATAATTTAATGCTTTGGTGAATTGTATACAATTACAGGGTAGGAAATTTAATTTCACAACACGAAAAAAATGGATTGCGTTACAGAGGTGTAAGAAACGCGAACATAAACAAAATGTACTCTTAGAACCATCCAGTGACAAAATGATAATATAACAGTGAATTTTATTAAAAGGGCTATTGTCTAAATGGAGTTGTAATGTACTTGTGCAGTACGTCAAATTGGAATGCGCCGTTGAAGATATATTTTGACTAAATGGGTATGGAAACTTGAATGCCCTAAGCATCTTTACTCTTTGTTGATTTTTAAAATTTATGTATATGAATTAATACTTAATCAATAAACACTTTTTAACTGCGAGTATTATTAGTAAAAATACAAACCATCTATAATATTTGTACATTTTTTACATATGTTTTGTACTAGAACTATTATAAATTGTTATAGAGAACACAATATAATACACGGTGTAAAAACGACATTCGTTTGTTGTATGTTGGACGTTCTGCCGCCGTTGACTCTTAAATACATTTATATAAAAAGTGGTTGGTGTATTAACAAACACACTTTGTTGTATACACAATGAACCAAGAAAACAATTAAATTTTTACCTCAAAAACGTAACGCATATACCTTGCGTTCAGAGTGGAAATTTTTATTTTGGCTTCGCTGCCTTTCGCTCACCAACCGTCTCTTCAATTGGCTTTGTAACAAGAAACTCACACGTACAACTTGAAGACATTCGCGAGTTAAAAATTACTTAAATCAGGCTGGTCATTTTAGCACTTTTTCTGCTAGATCTAGCAGCCCTCACCCTGATAAAACACTTTTGTTTTAGTGTTTTTGAAATTATAGAACAATTACTTAAAGTATATATATATATACTAGGTGCGCCCCGCGTAAGTCTACATCGCGTGGGAATATCGGGTTAAAAGTAGGCTATGTGTTGAGAGACATATTGTCTCTAGCTGGAAATATGTATGTGTATAGCTAGTAATAATCATGATTTCACATTTATATAGAATATTTTATTAGGATTGATTTGGTGGTAATACAAAAGTAGCTATTCCAATATGCTCCTATAAACTACCTACCAACGGCAAATGTTATATTCACAAGTTAAGAAAAAAAAAATAAATAAATACGTCGAATCCAAACTAAAAATCAGTACAATAGTTAACGAAAAATATATTTTCAAATTAAAAACAATATGATATATTATTTTCTACTTATTTGACACTTATCGTTATATTTTGGTCGATTTACACAGCAACTTTGTAAATTATAGCCTATGCATTATTCTGATGTATAAGCTAAATTATTGTAAAGATTCATTAAAATTTATTCAGTAGTTTTTGCGTGAAAGAATAACAAAACATCCACACATTAACACTCACAAACATTCGGCTTTATAAAATTAGTAGGATATATAAAGATATAAAGGAGTAAATAAATAAATAAATATATATATATATATATATATATATATATATATATATATTATTTATATATATATATATATATATATATATATATGTATGTATATATATATATATATATATATATATATATGTATGTATATATATATATATATATATATATATATATATATATGTATAGATATATAAATAAATAATATATATATATATATATATATATATATATATATAGATATATAAATAAATAAATATTATATATATATATATATATATATATATATATATATACATATATATATGTATATATATATATATATATATATATATATATATCTATATATATATATATATATATATATATATATATATATATATACATATATATATACATAATGACTTTCTGTGCCTTCTAGTACGAAAATGGGATTAACAGGATTTTGGATTCAAGTGCACAAATTTAGAAATTTCGTTGCCAAAAACTTTCCGTTGTATTATTTTAAATGCGCAGCTTGGGCATTTATTTAGCTTATTATTAATTTAAAGGAAACTTACATACATATCAATTTTGTTACGTACATAATAATAACCTTTTGGCAATTATATGGTTATTAAAATTGGTTATTAAATATATAGCCGTACGAAGATATGTTTTTCCGCAATTTGAGTATGGATTGACAGCCGCATATAAAGATTATAATACTAGCATGCGTTAATTATTTTTGTTTTGCTCCACGATTCTTTTACAGTTATCCCGATATCAAATGTTCATATTAAAGCTTAAAATTAGTGCACATGTTTCTGTATACAGTGGGATAATATTAATTTGAATAATATTGTGAACATATATAAGTGATTAGTATCCTAGATCATTATAAGAGAATGCTAAATTAGCATTTAAAATATATTCGAAATGTTTATGTATAGCAGAGTGAAAAATTCCTTAAATGGCAAGCTTGCAAAACTCTTTTCAAACTACAACGTCGGCTCTAACTCTGTTACCTTATTGTTATAAACCAAATGAGAAAGTTTGGTGATATATTTCAATATATGTCTATGCATCTTAAGAACTCAAAACATCCTAGAAACGCCTAGGTTGTTTTGGTGTAGCGACAAATTTTTTGGCGTTCAAAACTGCTATAGT
>OY776280.1:78407879-78417879 GCA_963675445.1 Linnaemya vulpina | reverse complement strand
TTCCGTTTATAAGGTGCATATGAATTTGTAAATATACATACTTATCTACATATATATATATATATATATATATATATATATATATATACATATATATATATATATATATATATATATATATATATGTATATATATATATATATATATATATATATATACATATACGCATGTTTACTACATACTCCCACGGATTTAAAATATAGAAGAGCTTCGATTATTATGTGCACGTTATTGTGTGTTTTTTTTTTCTAAATTTCCAAGTGTATGCTTATTATTGTGTAAATCAAAATTGATTTTTGAAATTGTGTAAATAAGCTAAGGAGTTTTGTTATTTTGGAATTAGTTCGCATAACTAATGGAATGCAGAGTTGTAGTCATACTTATTCACAGAATAATCAGAACGCTAAAATGTTTATTAGGTTGTTTTGAAACTTTAAATTGAAATTTATACATCGAAATAAATCCACAAGATCTGGCTGAGCTATTCATTCAATTTCTGAATATTGTGTTTATTGCAACAAATTTCAAACAATAATTAGTAAATTAAAGAAAGCAATTTTAGGTTGCTACAAACCACATATGTAGTACCTTGCATGACGATAGTTATTTTGAAATTTCTTCATGTTAAATAATGTTTTTTCATTTTTTTTACTTCTTCAGGAAATTATTTTCCTGAAGAAGCCTCACAATATTAAATAATATTATTTACTCATATTATATATTGTATTTTATTATAATATGTATATATATATATATATATATATATATATATATATATGTATATATATATATATATATATATATATATATGTATATAAATATATATATATATATATATATATATATATATATAATATATATATATATATATATATATATATATATATATATGTATATATATACATACATATATATATATATATATATATATATATATATAGGTGTATATGAATAATTTGTAGTATATAAATAAGTTAAATAAATAATAACACAAAAAGAAAAAGTTAATAACAAAAAGCTTTCAACTGTTACTTTTCAATTTGATGTACAAAAACGGCTTTAATGTGGTTCGATAAATTGTTCCATAATACAAAAAAAGGTTATGGCTACGCTGTTAATAAAGGAAAGTTATTTACATTTTGCATCGATAATATATATGTACTTAACTTTTGGCAAAAGTAGTTAAGACGACGACGACAAAGTTCGATTCCGTATGCAATGATTGTATTAAGTACTTTAGCCCTATTTAAATGGCTAAGTTATGTCACTGATCACAGTACTGGTAGCCATTAACTTAATCACGTATTAAAAAGTGCTCTTATTCAGCGGTGTTGAAGCAAATATGCTATAATCAACCTTTGATACATATTCTTTCAATATCTACACTTCTCTTTTATAGTTCCTGTACAATATATTGCATAAGTAGGGGCGACCCCCAGAGTGTCGGTTTTGAAACGACAATATTTGTAAATGAATATCCATTAATAATTCGGATTCGTATCTCTTTTTTCAGAATACGTGTCTCTGACGGGCGATTATTTTAATATGATGCTTTGGATATAGTTGTCACTTTGATGTAGCAGGCGACGTATGTACATGTGCCTAATGTAAGTGACAGTAACACTAAGGAGTACATACATATGCGTAATATATATAGTTATTTTGCTATGTGTATATTTATTTATAATGTAATACAATTGTGTCTTCGAACTCAATGCTTATAAAAAATAGGCCTTGGAAGACTGGGGCTATTATCGTTGGCCGCATAGACAATGACAGAAGATTCCGACTCGATATCTGAGGAAGAACGTAGTTTGTTCCGTCCCTTCACCCGCGAATCATTGCTTCAAATAGAGAATCGTATCGCTGAAAATGAAAAGCAAAAAGAACTGGAAAGAAAGAGACTCGAAGGAGAGGCACCGGTAACTATTAAGAAACTAAAATTATTTAAGAAAACTTAGTATGTGTGATCTCTTATACTATATATATATATATATATATATATATATATATACATATACTATATATATATATATATATATATATATATATGTTTATATATGTATATATATATATATATATATATATATATATCAACATATATATATATATATATATATATATATATATATACATATATATACACATATATATATATATATATATATATATATATATGTATATATATACATAAATATGTATATATATATATATATATATATATATATATATATATATATATATTATATTTACAAATATTTACATTAGGGGGTTTATTTCGTAGACTCCTCTCTTGCTGGATAGGAATATATTAAACCAAATGTCACAACAAAATTCCCTCCCTAATGTACATATGGATGTATGTGAACAGATTGAATGACACATACATTTATTTGTATGTATGTACTTGCTTATACATTCATATATTGTCCTATTATTTATAATTTAAATCTTCTAACTTTCTAACCGTTTAAAATTATAAACTTAATATGTAAATGTGGAATGTTAGCCGAATCATATCGTTGTTATTGCAATACTTGCTGTTATTGTAATGACTACAAAAGAATGAGGAAGCTTTAAACTATTTTAGTATGTAAATATGTATACAATTTGTAAACTTCATATTTTTAGCAGGCATTATTCATTAAATTTTGTTGAATTTGCTTCTATATAATATATGTTGAAATTTACTAATAACTTATTTCACATATTATCCTTAACTTTAATCTTGAGGCTATTAAAGTGTCCCGTAATTACAATATATTTTTCTTTTCTTAATATGTTATAAATGATGTTGTTACTAGTTTATGTATTGTAATTTAGATGTTTTTTGTCAATAATTGTAAATTTAGAGTTTTTTAATTTCAGAAAAAACAATTCTGAATACACCTATTGAGATTATGCAATTTTTATTTTATTAAAATTGATATTGCATTTATCACTAGAGATCATATTTGAAATTACTTAAGGAGGGTTGTTTTCTTGCTTAGTGTTTTTATAAATATTGTCTAATATTAGGTTAAAGTGAATTGTAGTGTTTTTGACAATAATAAAAGATTTTTCACTAGCATTCTCTAGCGGTACCATATTTTAGGGAGTATACTTACTGTGAAACTGATGAAAATTCAAAAGCTATGTCGTTATAAAAGTATGTTATTTTTTTATACTTTTATTATATTTTTTGGGTTGAAGCCAATAACATTATGTATATTGTAAAATTTATTTCAATTTTTAATTTCTTCGGTGTTTATTTAAACATATATTTATTCTTTAAATTTAAATAAACAAGCAGTAAATATATCCTGGAATATACTGTCACATGCTCGGTCTTTAAAATGTATATATTATCATCACTAATATGTTTTATATAGAACTATAACATCAATTTAAATATCTATGCATATAGAGCATGTTTAATAAAATGTAAAGAAGGAGTACGTAAAACCTTACTTCGATAATGAAAAGAACGAAATCTTCTCTAGAATCTAGAAGAAAACAAGTTTAACTTTTGTAGTAATCAACTAAAATATTTCATATTTACGTATGCAAATATATTTTCATCTTTTTAATCTCTTATTAGTATATGGTTGCTTTAAAGAACATATAGGATTGCCTCATTCATTATGGAAGAAATGATTACACTCGAGATAAAAAAAGATATATATATATATATATATATATATATATATATATCATGTGATGAGATCTCTTTTTATCTCGAGTGTAATCATTTCTTCCACAATGAATGAGGCATTCCTACATGTTCTTTGAAGCAACCACCTACCAAATGCTAATATGAGATTAAAAAGATGAATATATATATATATATATATATATATATATACATATATATATATATATATATATATATATATACATATATATATATGTATATGTATATATATATATATATATATATATATATATATACATATACATATATATATACATATATATATATATATATATATATATATATACATATACATATATATATACATATATATATATATATATATATATATATATATATTTATAAAGATATATATATATATATATATATATATATATATATTTAAAAGAATAACTTGAGTCGAATATTGTAGTTTCAGTATAATCCAATTTATGTTGAAGCTTTCTTCTAGAAGTTCCTTGCAATACCTCTCTATATTATCGTATTAATAACAACATCAAGAGGAGGTTTATAAAGAATCTTGTAATTATTTTCGACATAAGATTTCAAAATAGTAAAAATTGTTTTTTGAATATCAATATGTTTTGCTGTTATACTGCAATTTCAAAACTTTACCATTGATTGAAATCAACTGTTTTTAATACTTATTAATATATTTAAAATTTATATTAATAATCTCTTATACTGAGTATATATATATATATATATATATATATATATATATATATATAGATATGTGTGTGTTGTTACGCTGCAATGAATAAAGTAAATGAAATAAGAACTCTTTCGGGATCTGTTTAGTATTTTTGAATATAACTGTTATACCTTACTTTCTATTGTTTTGATATGTGTAAGTAGTGTCATGTTATCAAATTAACTAAACATTGGTTTTCTTATAAAATAAAGCCAAGCAAGTTGTACTAATATTCAATCATTTTCAGTTTTTAAGACAAAAAAAACTGTGTTGTGTTCCTTAAATTTTGTTCTCCTTTACATACATTCGTAATCAATATATGTGTGTATGTAGTGTAAATATTATTAGAAATAATTACATAAGTAGCTAGTTATTTAGAAGAACTGATAATAAGGTTGTTTCATTGAATCATTCAAGACGGTTAAAAAGAAAGTTTAGAAATTATTTCATCCTTAACAGTGCCATATGCTTCGTTATCCACCCATTTTGTAATAAATAGGTATATAAAAAGTTTTCTTTGTTGAAATTTGAATTGTATTTATCTACACACATAATTACATAAATAAATTTTAATCTTTATGATCGCAGTATTTTTCTATGAAAAATATTGGGGATCCAAAGAGTTGATTCCAAATAAGCACATTTGTGTTGTTTGTGTACATGTATATTATTTCATAATTATTTATTGCTATTCTTTTTTATTTTTATTTCTTTTTTCTCTCTTTCTCTTTTCCCCTATACGACGTGGAATAATGACGCCTTGTAACAAATAATCTAAATAATATATGTATACATACTTACATACATACATAAATATTTGTAAAACTAAACCCAAACAAATGTCAATTAAAAACTCAAACTCCTTGATTTATTTGCTGAATTAAATTAACTTAATAACTAATTTTATTGTGCATTTCCATAATTATTAAAACATCCACCTAACTGTCATCCGCATTTATCCTTTTGTATAAAATTACAATAACAAAAAAAAACTGGTGATTAATATGTCAAAAATAAAATTCCCACATGCGTCATCATCTTACTGTTGCTTTCTTTTTATTTTTTACTTCATTTTGATATTAACATTTCGAAAATTTTATCTAATCTCCCTGAAAACACATTGTTATGAATCTTCTTTCAGCCGCAATATGGTCGCAAGAAAAAACAGAAAGAAGTAAGATTTTTTAAACATTGTAGCCACAATTTAAGGATTATCCATGTCTTGCTTATAGTTTGTCCTGTCCCAAGATAATAGTCAAATATACATATTTACTTTTGCTTAATTATCTACATACTTATTCTAACATTCTACTAACGACTTCGAGAACTACTTTCCCATTAATTGTTTTTACATCACGTATTCTTTACTTCCTAAACACACTTTTACACTACTTAACTATATATAAATTATAATTGTTTTAAAGTTGTAATATACACATAACATAAGCATATGTTTGCTTACCAAAGGCATTAAACTCATACTAAATGGGTTTTTTCAAATTCGCTAATTTCATCCTTCATTGTGTATGATCATACAGAGGAAGGGAAGAAAGGGATAGTTACCGCCAACTCTTCTGAAATTATTAATATAACCTGCAATTAGCCAAATTACACATTGTTTTATTTCATAGAAGATTATACAAAATTCCTGAAGAATACCAATTAGCTTATATATTTTCGTCTTGTCCAGGCTAAAAGGCTAGCCGTAATATGATGGCTGTTGACAGCAATTGGTTTACATTTAACATTAATTTTATCTTCAAAACAGATGCTGTTGAACTAACTAAATTGCTGCCACTATGCGAATGAAACGAATGTTATTCATAACTAAGCTATCAAATACCATATGAGGATTTATAACTAAATTGAATTCGAAAATGGCTAATTTTATCATTTTTCTATTTGGTGCTGCCTGCTATCATGCCCAGGTTTTATCTACTGCATTTGCAATAACTAATATATATTTGAAAGGTATTTTAAAACGAAAATTCCATACAAACATATATTTTTATAAATAGTTTGTCGTACCCAAATATTATTTTTATGAATGCGGTAGTACTAATATATACTATTTCACGACTTCTGTTGACATAATTCTTATAAAAAAGGTAAATTATTATATATATGTTGTGGAAAAGTATTAGATCTGCTCGACTAGTCTACGTTGCAAAAACAGAGCTGACTGAATCAAAACACTTTCAAAACCGAACTATAAAGTAAAATGGCTAAGCAAGAATGGAAGAGGTTTTAATGTAATATTTCATAGAAGTCTTATCAACGGTATCCAATGTATATATATATATATATATATATATATATATATATATATGTATATATGCACTTGTAACAAACTAATAAGTTGTCTTTGTTCAGTGCAGTTAACTCATACCCTGTCATCATTATACGACAAAACCCACCCTTTTTGCATGGACCTCAAAATCACAGTGCCCTTTTATAGCAGTCACCAGTTGGCGCAGCCGAACCTTGACATATTTAAACGGGTCGCTTGTTGTGGGTAGATCATAGCAGGGTCAAGTTGTTATTGCTGCAAGGGAACTAGCCACGCTTTTCTGCCTTTGTTGAGCAAGTTTGAACGATTTGCAATGAATCAGAAACTTGGTGGGCGATTAGGGAATTCCTGTCATTTGACCTGGTCCCCGTTTGGTCACTACTTTCAGGATTTGGTTACCATCACGAATTTCCTACTATCTCATTAATAGTGATGCGACTGCAGCTATGGATATATTTTAATATATTAATAATATATATAAACATCAAATATTTTCTATGAATTAGGCTTTATATATATGAGTCGTACCCATTATTGATTTATTTGCTTAAGAAGCCGCAATTGCGGAATTGAGTATGTTAGGATAGAGATTTTCTTTTGACCATACTATGCAGATGTCTGATGATTTTTTGTTTAAGTGTGAACAATAAACAACAAGAAGTTAATTGGCAAATTTAGCTTACACATAGAAAGTAAACAACGTGTTGGGAACACCCATCCATATAAAAGAATTTCAGATCATAAGTTAAAAAGTATTAACTTTTTTCTTAAATCATGGAGGTTAAATAATTGCAAAGCGAATTTTCATGTGAAAGTAAGTGTTATGAGCTTTTAATTTTAGTTTTAAATAACATTTAATTTGTAGTTCAATTATAAATACAAAAAAATCGATTAAGAGCTATTTTCACAACGTAAGACATGAATGGGTACAATTTTAACGTGATTTTTCACGGTGGTGTTTGAAAATTCAATTAAAAAAAGTATATGAATAAGAAGCTATGTGACCCATAGTTGAAAAAGAAATTCCATATTATACAGATTGTAGATATTTATATGTCATACATATACATATGTAGGCTTAGTCTGTGTTACAATTAAATTAATTCGTTGAGGATACTACAAAGTAATTTACAGCTTGTACTTCATTTTGTGTGGGCAGCAAATGAAACAGCACAAGCAATACGTTTCGTTTCTTTTCGAAATGATATACCCTAAAATTAGTGAAAGTAGCTCGTATGCAAAACAATAAAGGAGTTCACAATCTGCAGTACTGTTACCTGTGTTCCATACTCTGAAGATGAAAATCTGTAATGATGCTGTTGATTCGACGAAGTACTAAACGTTACAATACATGGTACAATAAGAAGTACAGCAAGTTGTAAAATTCTTTAAAGCGCATATATACTGATATATTATCGTGTTATAAATTTAGTTATAATACGAGTAGTTTAGACACCAAAGACAACACATACACATAATTTATCTTTGTAGCACTGTTAGCATTTTTAAGTTAACTTATTGTAATAACTTTAATCGAAGTAAGCAAAGGCTTTCTTTATATAAAAAATTCCTATACACAAATTATTTTATAAAGCTTAAGTTAGTTGATATATCTAATGAATAATTTGTGATTTAATATACATTATAATTTGTTTATGCAAATGCATATGCTAATATCATAACATTTACAAAATTAGTATTTGTAGTAGTTTTGAAATTTACTCTCACATTAATAGATATATGTGCGTATGTATATGTCCAATGGAGACTAGGAAAAATATTTTTAAGTAATTGTATCGTTGGCTAACATTGTTTAAAACGACAGATTGGAGTAAATTGACATCATCATGTCATTGTCAAGTAATTCATTGTATTATACAGTTTGAACACAATATTATCGAACAAAAGAATTCTTATAGTATTTACAGAAAAACACACTTATATATTACAATCAAGTAAGAACTCTTTGATATTCGATAATAGTAGTCATATCTAAGGATTTTGTAAGCACAGAATAAGAATTGATAAAATATGTTACATTTTAATAGTAATGTTATATTTGCTGTATAAAATAACTTAAATCAATTTAAATTTATTCTGAAAGGAAAATAAATGAGTTAAAAGACAAATCTGCGTATTATATTAACGAGGCAACTAAATACAACATTAAAAGCTATTTTTCTTTATCTCTTTCTCCCCAAAAATATGTACTTCTATATACATACAAGCTTATATTTTTTATAATTTATAATTTAAGGTTGCAAATTTGTTTATTTTATTGCATCACGCTTGTCGCTAATAATTAATGTTGATTTAAAGTTTTGTGTAAAAATATCATTCACTTGGAGAAGTTTTAATTAAAACATATCATTATAATTTTAACTCTAAATTTTAACTTTCTGAAAACAATGTATAAAGTATTTTTATCCTTTCCACTTATGCCGTCCATATATATGTATGCCTATACCAATAATAATATGTATATAATTTTTAATTTGAACTTTAAAAATAGGTCCGATATGATGACGAGGACGAGGATGAAGGTCCACAACCGGATCCTACGCTTGAACAGGGAGTGCCCTTACCTGTTCGACTGCAGGGCAGTTTCCCGCCGGAATTGGCCTCCACTCCTCTCGAGGATATCGATCCATACTACGATAATATATTGGTAATTAAAGCAAGTTAAGCAATGAAAAGTAATGTCAGCTTTATAAAGATTTTTTATCTTGGGGGCATATCGTTTAGTTATGTAATAATAAAATATATAAAATTCTAATTTAACTGCTTACGAATATAATACTTAGTTATAAATTTTAGCGTACACTAATTTACATATGTTTAGCGTAAACTGTTTTTACACATATGTGGAAGTTATAATTCACAACACATTTGGAAACTTCCAGAAAAGCTTAATGTTCAGTGAATTTAAGGTATATATACCTGTTCCCTCCTCTATTATTCATTCTCAAGCTTATAACACAAAATAGTTACTATATTTTAATTTTTGAGATATTTTACGAAGTACCAAACCGAAGTACGAAATATATGTATATATACTACTCTTGGTAGAATGCACAATATATCAGTTTTATAGGAAGGTAGACAGCAGTTTTGTCTGACAAGTGAACTTCGATACATTGTACGAAGTAATGAACTTATGAACCTTTATTTTTTTTATTTACAACAAAAAACAGTGTAGTTTAACGGTTTTTTTGTGGGATGATATTTTTTAAAGCTGACATACACATACTATATAAGTTTATTACAGCAACTGTTAATAACAAATCACAATTTTTATTCTTTATAGACATTTGTAGTAGTA
>OY776280.1:78397879-78405379 GCA_963675445.1 Linnaemya vulpina | reverse complement strand
GAGGATAAGATCCAAAAACTAGCTGTTAAGATTTTTCCTATGGTTTTATAAACATACTTATGTGACTGGTTAAAAGGAAAATATGTAGTATTAATGTTTTGGAAATCTGACATTCCTGACGTAATGACTAACTACTTATATAATTTAGCTAATTAAATATACGCAGATATTAGCAAATTTAATTTATTTTCATTAGTTAATCCGTTAATCATGTGTATCAACTTTTAATTATTAATGGAGAATTCAATTACATACCAATCCCAGTAAAAAGAGATCTTCTAAGGAAGTCAATAAGATTTTTTACTTTTGATCAGAAAGTAGTGCAAATCTGGATCTTTTCTATTGCTGATTGCAAAGGGTTTTCGTTTCAAGAAGATCTCATATACCCTCATTTTTTCAGTTAATCCGGAGTCATAGTCCTGATGGTGATTACATCGAATTTTTTATGATATATTTTATGCATTTTTAAATAAATTTTTCATTACTTCTACGGGGTAAGAAAAAGTTGCGTATTGCTAGTTCTCTGAAGCCAATAGACATTTCCGTGTAATTTTGCGAACGTAATTTTTATATTTTAAATTAACTGCAGATCATTTTTGGATAGCGCTTATTTGTACAAACCATTGTAAGTTATTTATACGTTTACATATATATATATATATATATATATATATATATATATATATGTATATACATATATATCAATTTATATAATACAAAACTTTTATTAATGAATATATTTTAAATATATATTTTGTAAATAAAAATTTAACAACTGCTAAGCTTTATGTGAGTTATTAATCACTTCGTGATTAGAAGAAATACACACTTACTGAAATTTTTAAGTAAAGAAAAAGTATGACTTTCAATTTTTTTACTGGGATTGTAAATAAAACTACAAAATGCAATTTGAAATGAAATTGTACATTTGTTCTGCTCATATCTACATTGAACTATCTAGTAAAGTATTTGTATTATTCTTACTTAGTATTTAATTGGGTGAAACTGTTAAAATGTACAGTAATGCTTTTGTAGTCTAATAACTGTGAATGAAAAGTAGAAAGTTTTCCCGTACTTGAATGTAAATATTTAGAAATAATAGTCTCAAAAGAGTAGAGATAAAACATTAAAATGATTATTATTCAAGAAAGAAAGTTCAATACTGTTGAAGGTAACGTCATTTTTTTAGCTGATATCAAAATTGTTAAGGTAGATTTGGTATCAGAAACAAACACCCGCTAAAATTAAGGACGAAAGAAAATGAAAATCAGAAAAATATATTTATAAGAACGTGAATTGGCATTTTGTTGCTAAATTTCGTTGAAAAAATAAATTAATATACATGTATAAAGGAACAATAATTATAAAATATTATATTATTTATCTAAATATAAATATATTAAGCAAAACATTAAAAGAATATATAAGCAACCTAGCAAGAAGTAATAAAAAAAATTCACATGAGAATTATTGTCGATAGTGTAGCGGCTTTCGATAACATATGTATGTTCTGGTATGTTAGCTGAATATTTTAAAGCTGATGTTGACTTTCCTTTATGCTTTGGAATATTTTCTACGTCTTTCTGAATTGTAAACATTTTTCGAACAATTACTCTAAAAATTAAATCTAATAATGTATCGAAAATTGCTATCTGTAAGGGTATTATTATACTCCTAATAATTTTTTGAGATATAGATCAAATTAGCACATTTGGTAGAAGTTTAATTTTAAATTGAATTAAGAAGTCTATAAACAACTATCCGCTGGAATGATTATTTGAGTTTCAATGTATTAAATATTCACAGAAATAAATATGAAACAATACTTTTAATTTTTTTCTGCTGGCGCTATATTTTATCGCCAAGATTACTGCGTGCTGAATGTCAGATTTCGAAAAAAATGCACATGAAATACTGAAATCATTGTTATTTCAACTAGGGAGCAAAATTAAAAAGTAGCTTCTAGAGGAACCTGTACGTAAATATGTATTTATTACCGATTTTTGGGCTTTTAAAATTGGATTTATAAGTAAGGATATTTAACAGTTTTCTTAGCTTTTGTCACCTTCTGATAAATGACAATGAATTGGTAACGAGGTATTAATAAGTATAAAGTGAGAGGTAACATGAATATTGCAATAGCCATATTAAAAATGATAGAAAACAAAAGATATACTAAAGCTTTTCATACAGAAGACTTTTTGGTGAATACTATAAGTTTTTGAAATAAACGAGAAAAATAATTAAACCAAAAACATTCTTGTAAGCTAAATTTCGGAAATATTTTCATTCGAATCGAAATACACATTAAATCTCAGCAGATGAGGATATTGTATATTCTTCAGCAAGTTCTAAAGTAATTCATATGTTAATTAAACAACTCTTTTTATTATGTTAATGAAACTTTTAATGATTTTTATTTATTTAATATATATAATTTTTCAGTATTTTGCTTTTTGAGAATCCACTAAAAACATTTTTTACGTTTTTATGAAAAAATTTTGAAGCTTTTTGCGTTTTTTGCATGTTTACTATTTCTATAATTTTTATACAATATGGCGAATATAATTTCTGATATTATTAATTAGATTTTTTGTCCTAATTTCAGCAATTGTGTAGGATTGTTTTGTTTTAAATATTTGAACATAATATTACTCTTCTTTAAATTTGTTGATCAGACATGCGTTGTTACATTATTATAAACTAAAGTACAAGCAAAAGTACTTCCATAATATTTAAGGTAGTGTAGTAGTTCTTTACTCTTTGGGCGAACGGTGGTAGATATAAAATTAAAAATGAATTGCAATATATTTTGAGTAATAATATTGAGCTTGAGGCTTATTCTTATAAAATAACTTTAAAAATTGTTTATTTATTATTTTTATCGATATTTCGATATCATCTGGATAAGATATCTACAAAAATGTTGAAATATGTACAATATAAGAAATTTTCTTTCTGTTAATACATTATAATTAATTTTTATTTGTTATCCTGAATAGTATATACAGAGTATATCGAAATATCGATAAAAATAATAAATAAATAATTTTTAAAGCTATTATTTTATAAAAATAAGCCTCAAGCTCAATATTATTACTTAATATAAAAAAAACAAAGGCTGAAAAATTAGAACAATATATTAAAATATTCCAACGACATTTGATGCTATTATGAGCTCACTTTATATTTGTACCTGTTACTTTTTCTCATGCCATATTGTAAGTATGATGCCTAATGGAAACTTAATATGAGCAGCAATACGGATGTACATAACTATATTCTAAAGCCTGTTCATAGTATGTGCTATAAAAAGAGATTAAGTAAACTGAAAGAACAAATTAGGCTGATCATAAAATATATCACTCGCACTGTTTCCAAATTAATGAAATTGTATTTTATATGTTATAGTTAAGATTCGTTTCAGAAACTGGAAATAATGTTATTTCCAAACCTATTACATGAGTTGGAAAAGGGATTTGTTACATAATATTTTATCTATCTTTATTACTGAGCCCTTAATAATTTATTTCTTCCTTTAACTTTTGCTAAGTATTTAGATTTGTGATTATGATGAAATCGGAACTGAAATCGTTTCGGCAGGCTTTTCCTTAAATACTATATACCATAATGTCGCTATGTAAGCCGTCATAAGCATTTGTTTGAATGTCTTATATACAAATCGAAATATCGTCCGAAAAACTTTTACTTTCTAATCAAATCTTATTAATTAAGGAATTATTTTAGTTTGTTGGGTTTTTTCTTAACATCTGAGTAAAATTATTTTCTTTCTTATAGTTTGTTTATAATTTAAGTGTTATTGTATGTAAACACAACGATTACAAAATTCGTTTTTAGGGTGATATTCACCGGAATCTACACATTTGAATCAGCTGTTAAAGTGATGGCACGAGGTTTCATTTTATGCCCGTTTACGTATCTTAGAGATGCATGGAATTGGCTGGACTTCGTAGTAATAGCTTTAGCGTGAGTTTTATTTTAAATGTTTATTTTAAATGTTTATACTTATAATCACAAATGTGATATCTTACATTATATTAATCATTCTTAACATTTCAAGAACTACAACTTTAATATATAAAAACTAGTTAAGCTTCTGTTTGCATTAACACAACAAACATATTGTTCATTTTAATCAACTGTTGACCATCGTTTCAAAGTAATTTTAGTTGTATACTTCTCATAATAACATATATATATATATATATATATATATATATATATATATATACATATATATATATATATATATATATATATATATACATGAGTATATATGCATATATATATAGATATATATATATATATATATATATATATATATATATATATATATATTCGAATACCCCTTCCTTACATTGAAAAAAATAAACCGTATATAATAATAATTAGCTTTCTAATGTATTTAATTAAAAAAAACTTAACAAAGGATAATTATTATATACAGAAAGTAGTTTTTGTTTTCCAATTTATACATGGTATTTATGAAAAATAATGTATTAAGGATCATATATAATCACACAAATATTAGTTTATTTATATATATTTGTTTAAATTATGTATATATATATAAATATTGAAACAAAAAGTGATGCGAAATTTAATTGTGCCTGCATTGCTAAAAGTATAATATACGAGAATTGAATAGCAAAAATCCAATTATTATTACTCAACATCCATTTTTGACAAGTTATTACTATTATCCTGCGTACTAACGGTTGTTTTTTTATATGCTTGTAGATCGGAGAGATAACCATGAAATAATTGGCAATATCCAACGAAAATTCGGATTTTAGACGTTATTAGGTAGACGATATATGAAGGAACATTGCTGTTGTATAATATTTATACAACTTTCAAAGATGAGTTACTGCGGCAAGTTGCATATAAATTCAAGATGGCAAAAACATGCTAACGTTATGTTATTGAAGTGCTTTGATCAGCAAGATTAAACTGCTTTAAATTTTTTTAGAAATTACTACACATTTTTTTACTTTCTCAAAGAAATTTTGCTGTTACAAATCTATATAACTGATAAGCCCAGTAACAGTTTTATTATAAAATAATATCTTTTCGATAAACTATTTTATTCAACAAAATAATGCAACAAAAATATTTATTATTCCATTTATTTTTTTTTTTTCAACCTTCATAACGACGTTGTGTACGGAAAATTTTTAGGGTAACATATTTGATAAATTTTATTATTTATATTCAGCCCATCGTTTAATACTCTAAAATTTCCATACGTTTAAATAACGAATTATTATCTCAAACTAAAATTTTAGTTTCAAGAATATTTGTATATACATACTTGTCCATAATAGTCGGGATAGATTTTTTCTATACGCAAATAGAATTTTGAACTTTAGACACAATGTTTCTTTCTGAATTTACAAACTGGCTTTTTGGTCCGCATGCATATTATGATGTATAATTTGTTGTGTGATATATCTTTAAAAATTCGCGTTCACTTTTTGTTAAAAGCTTTCATCTTTACAAATTTTTAATACAGTTATAACGAAATTTTCGTACATATCTATCTAATTGTACATAAATATTGAAATTTATATGAATGTTTTTTATTTTCTTTATCAAACAAAAACACAAATGATTCAGTTATGTGACCATGGGTATAGATTTAGGTAATCTCGCAGCTTTGAGAACGTTTAGGGTATTGCGAGCCCTTAAAACCGTAGCCATTGTACCAGGTAAACATTTAAAATATATATTAGAGATTTAAATAATACATATGTATAGTACGTACAAATTTAATTTGTAAGTTTGTGAGCCTAAAAATATAAAATTATACGTAATAATTATTAGGTTTAAAAACTATCGTGGGCGCTGTTATTGAATCTGTAAAAAATCTCCGCGATGTGATAATTTTGACAATGTTCTCCCTTTCGGTCTTTGCACTGATGGGCTTGCAAATATATATGGGTGTTCTAACACAGAAGTGCATTAAAAAGTTTCCTCTCGATGGCAGCTGGGGTAATTTAACAGATGAAAATTGGAAACTACACAATGAAAACGCGTCTAATTGGTATACGGAGGATGGTATTGCATATCCCTTATGTGGTAATATATCTGGAGCGGGGTATGTTGTTCAAATTTTACAATATTTGAACTTGTTTTAGTATAAATAATAAAAATGATTCTACATACATCTATACATATATATATATATATATATATATATATATATATATATATTTCTTTTCGTAGACAATGTGATGACGACTATGTTTGTCTACAAGGCTTTGGTCCGAATCCAAATTACGGATACACTAGTTTCGATTCGTTTGGTTGGGCTTTCCTGTCGGCTTTTCGTTTAATGACACAAGACTTTTGGGAAGATTTGTATCAGCTCGTTTTGAGAGCGGCTGGACCGTGGCACATGTTGTTTTTTATAGTCATCATCTTCCTAGGTTCATTCTATCTTGTGAATTTGATTTTGGCCATTGTTGCCATGTCTTATGACGAATTGCAAAAGAAGGCCGAAGAAGAAGAGGCTGCTGAAGAGGAGGCTATTCGTGTAAGTACTTCGTTATAAACGGTTTCAGATATTATCAATTTCCAATTTTGGTTTGGTCTGTGCAAAATTCGAATTGAAAATATTTGAAGTACCGATATGAATATGAGTTTAAATTTTAATCGAATAGAGAAAGAGTTCGTTCTTGTCTTGAATTTTATTAATGTCTCATTATGTTCAAATCAAAATAAATATTTGTTCAATACAAAAGTCCAGTCGTATTTTTTTATCCTTATGTTATCACTCTTGAACTTGATGCGAATAACTTTATCTCCATAAGCAATTTCGGTTACGATAGTAATTTGAAAACTATATTGAAATGAATGAAATAAATATGTAACATTGGGAAAATTATTTTTTTATTCTTCCATCTTTACTCGTAATATTTTGTAGACATTTTTATCTAAGAAAAATTTACGAAAATTTAATTGAATTATTATGGTATATATTATATCAAACTGTTAATCATTTTATTTATTTTCGCAAAGAAGATATCCAGGGACATCGATAAAATAAAATAATTAATATTCTGCTTTCATTTTACTAAAATTTATTAAAAAGTCATATATTGAAAGCTAATATTTCCAGAAATTAACTATACAGTATTGTTACTGTATGGTTAGTGGATTTAGAAATGCATACGACTCTAATGCACGCTTTTGAATTGAACAATTATTTTAAAATATGTATTTAGTTTTATATTAACATAATATTATTATTGTTGTTATTACAATCATTAAATTAAATCAAATTAAATTATTCTTTGCCTCTATTAAAGATGTCTTTTAGTATATATTTTTTAGTGCCAAGTGGTTCACATATATTGATTTTAATATTTGTAAAAAAGCTCAGGGAAATTTGGAAAGCTGTTGTCCAAAAACACAATACCGCATTTTTTAATTTTTTTTCATTTGGAATGGCTGAAAAAAATCAATCGACTACCA
>OY776280.1:78377879-78387879 GCA_963675445.1 Linnaemya vulpina | reverse complement strand
AATTATTATAAGATTGCAATAGCAAGACACTAAAAGCAACATATAATCGGCAAACAACGAATTATGGCGACCAGATTCGTATATAATATGCAGAATTGAATTAACGTCTGTTACTGGCATACATTTATTAAACTAAACTTTCCTTACAAATTCGTGTTTAAGTACTGTAGACTTGAAATTGTTAGTTAGAAATTAGATAAATTTAAAACTGGATTTTCCTCTACCGGAAAAACCGTTTCTATGCTTATGTTTTTACACGCGATACTTTAAAGTATGCTTCAAATTGAAAAAAAAAGTTATAGAAAGTTATTGAAGAACAAATTTCAACACTAAAAATTGTTTAAAGGCACCAATCAAAACTTGATAAGCACCATACTTGTGCTCCTTCTTAGTTTAGCATCATAACTCAAATATCTTCACTTTGAACATCAAATATAATAAAAATAGTATTGACATCGCGTTTAAACTTAATAATTCTTTCTGCGATTGAATTCAATGTTTTCATCTTAAACATGCCTGACTATGGAAATACTGATGAATCATGTTTAAACTTAATAATTCTTTCTGCGATTGAATTCAATGTTTTCATCTTAAATATGTCTGACTATGGAAATACTGATGAATCATGTTTCGTTACAATTTTTATGTTTGGTTAAATTCAAGAACTGTTTTGTTCCTATATATATATATATATATATATATATATATATATATTTATATATACATAACACTTAACTATAAAAGTTGTTTGTAGCTGTATTTTTGGTAGTGTTTAACATATTAAGTACTATTTTCTTAATACTGTTATACTAATACAGTAATTACAAACATATTGCAGTCAGCGAATTTTCTTCGAAAAATTATTTGTAGTATGACAAATTCGTCGTTCGTCCCAGTTTTTTGACTAACATTAAATTTGTTTAGGAACAAATAGTGTTAGACGCTCTATATTATTGAAATTAATATGTAGACAATTCTATTTGCTTTCACATAAAAATATTGAATATATTTATGGACAAATCAACAGAAACAAAAACGAATTTGTATATAGTTTGCAAATGTGCTTATGCTTTTTATTTAAATTTCACACCAAAAAAGTGATTTACAAAATTATTGTCTTTAATTATGAATGCGTGTATATAAAAAATTTTCAAATATTTACTTTGTATATTTATATGATATAAGATGAACTTACATTATATTGAAATATAATATCATAATATAAGCCTTATTTATTTGTGTACATATATTCCATCTGAAACTTTCACATAAAATATAGACTGCTCTACATAAAATATTTTCACGCTTCATCCAACCTTAACAGTTCAACACCAGTGTACTTCTTTTCCGTTATTCACAAACGAGGTTTATATACGAGTATAGAGCATTCATTTTGATATAAGATACAAATTGCTTTTCCGTCCAAATGTTTTTAAGCTAGTTTTTAGTGAAAAATGCTGCTTATTTATTTGTATTTGATTTCATTTCATATTAGTTTGTAAAAAGTAACGCAGTGCAAGCCGTCCAAAATATAATAAAAAAATAAAAATTTTCAAACCAAACAATCATTTCAATTCTTATAAAAAATATGTATGTATATATAAATCATCATAATATTTTTGCCACTATTCACCATTTGTTCTACCCTAAATGTGTGTTAATATGTAAAGCAACTACTAACGAAAAGTTCAAATAAAAAACCACCTCAGTATACAATACGAAATGGGCGTGGACGATTCGGTATACCGGGTAGTGATCGTAAGCCTTTGGTTTTATCAACATATCAGGATGCCCAGCAACATTTACCATACGCAGATGATTCGAATGCCGTAACTCCTATGTCAGAAGAAAATGGTGCCATTATAGTACCTGTTTACTATTGTAACTTAGGTAAGATATCTTGTTTACGCGACAATATGCAAGGAGGATTAAAATAATTTTCTTGAATTTCCCTTTAATCGAAGGTTCCAGGCATTCCTCATACACCTCGCATCAATCGAGAATCTCGTATACATCACATGGTGATCTTTTAGGTGGATTGACGGCTATGGGAGTTAGTACAATGACAAAAGAAAGTAAATTGCGCAGTCGTAATAGCCGTAATCAATCTATAGGTGCGTCAAACGGTGGTACGCAATACGTAGATAAGGAGCAGCATCAACGTGAATATGTAAGACATTTTTGTCTGTTATTTTACTAGAATTCTTCTATTTACTCACGGAAACTTGTTTAAGGAAATGGGACAAGAATATATAGATGACTCTGGCAAAATCAAACACCATGACAATCCTTTTATTGAACCCGTCCAAACTCAAACAGTAGTAGACATGAAAGGTTAATTATTACGTATATATAACATGCATACTTTTAGCAATCCATTTTGTTGTATGTAAATAAAACTAATATATTGCATATATTCACAGATGTAATGGTCCTAAATGACATAATAGAACAAGCCGCTGGACGGCATAGTCGTGCTAGTGACCGCGGTGGTAAGTTTTATTTCTTAAACTTTGATTCGAAAATATATTGCTACTTGAATATTTCTAATTAATTCTAATGTTGTTATTATTTAATAATAATTATTCATGTATGTTTGAATTCCGATTTGGCATATGGAACATTTTGTGCTGTACTGTATATAAATTCAATTCGTTTATTTTTTTATTTTAATTTTATTCATTTCGTTATATTATCACCTCTTTTCTGATTTATGATTTTTTTTAATTTTTTTTTTTTAATACTAAATTTGTCTATAGTTTCTGTTGTACATCGGAATTTCGCAATTGCAATACACTCGTATCATTAAAATGTATTTCAGTTCTTATATGTATATGATACATAAATTATGCATTCGAATGTATTAATATTAACATGTATTATTTGTAATGGCATTTTGATTATCGAAATACTTGTTTTATTTTAAAACTGTTTAAAATTTATAAGATCCAAGAATGAATTCAGTTTGTCTTTCGTTTATGTCATTTATTTGCGACAATTATAGGTTCGCTTTGGTATTTTTAAAAATAACTTTCAGTTCACATGTATATAAAAAAATTTCTCGGTGAAATTGTTTCTGTTCTCTTCTGCACATATATGTATATGCACACCCACACATATATGTATATATATATATATATATATATATATATATATATATATATGCATATATATTTACATATATATATATATATATATATATATATATATATATATATATTTATATATATATATATATCTATATATATATATATATGTATATGTGTGTGTATATATTCGAAGTATTCAGTTCAATGCAGGCATGATTTTTTTGGTTAATTTTTTTTCTTATTTTTTATAATACTTATTCATCTACAGTGTTTTAAGTTTTATTTACTTATTATCTCTATGTTTTAAGCTATATTCCTTAACCTTTCAAAACAACTATTTTTAATGTTACTTCCCCTTTTTAAAATGACTTCTTTGACTCGCCCATTTTTTGCCTTTAATGGTAATGCTAATCAAAATATAAAAATAGAAAATCTCAATGTAAAAAAATTATTATGTATGAAAATATCATAGCAAAACGCATACGCTCACATATCGCCTACAAAATTTATTTCCATGTAAATGAACTCCAATCTTACTTCACTTCAATTTAACTTACTATAAACTATGCTAATACTTCCAGACTTGAAGACTTCAATTACTGAATTCTCACATATTTCATTACCTCTTTTTATTTCAACAAGTAGCAAAACAACACTTAAACAAAAAATTTTCAATTCACCTTAAACTCAGTTAGTTAATGAAAGCTTACAAGCCCAGCTACAATGCACCGTCTTAAAGCAATTCAATTCATTCATACGATAATATACAAAAGCTATTAATATAGTTAATTATAGTTAAAAAGCTTGCATTTAGAGTTACATTATTTCTTTTAAATTGATTATTCTCTTATATAAATGTGTATACATAATAATATATTATACTTAATGTCGATGTATATTTTCATTTACTTTTATTAATACAAAAACAAAAATAATTTTTATGTTGTTAATTATATTCTTTTCCTGTTCTTAGAAGAAAAATATGAATATTGTGGGATTGCTACTTGCATGATATTTAATTCAGAACTATAGCAATAAAAAATTTTCGAGTACATATAAATATTTTAGTGGTTATGCAAATCGCATGATTATAAGTTTTAGTGTATGTTCATACATTCAATACATATTTTGCGTAAGCAGTAATACTTTATTTCCCTTTCTTTTATGATAGTATCTAAAATAAGTTTGGAGGCAAACTTTAGAAATACTTGTTGTATTCATAATGATTATAATATTTTAATAATTCCTTCTTAAATAGTACGTATTTAGTTTATTTAGTTATATTTGAATTAAATTAAATTTTTAATGAAAACGTTGACCGAAGTCGTAATATGCGTTAGGAATAATTGTAAAAAATGTACAGTACTAACTACGAAATGCGCAAGGCTTATACATACCATACATAATTTTTATTACTTTTAATAAGAAAAACATAACAATGGTTCTAAATTTGTTCTTATGTGAAAAAAATTTAAAAATTTGAAAAAATGGATATACATAAACAGTAGAGACATGGACATATATATGATTTATTGAAGGATACCGAACCTCTATTTATGATTCATTCTTACAATAGAATTTTGAAAATAGAGAACAAGTATTTAAAAACGATCAGGTTTACTTTTCCTGTTATTTTCGGTAGAAGTTTTTCTTATTAGTAGGGGACTAAGATGGTTTTAGTATACTGGCTTTGGAAACGTCTATTAAAATCCATTATCTTGGTCGAAGCGTTCCCTTGGTCCAGTTACATGATACATGTGGAGTCTATTTTTATTTCTATATTGGTAAAAAATGATATTGCAAACAATATTAAACACTTATTCCTTTTTAATATGCAAACATATAGCGTCTTAGCCCACCAAAATCAAAAGTATTATAACTTCTTAAGTGACAAATATATTTGATTCGTGATCCAAATTTTTCATATATGTAGGTATATATGTATGTGTGAACATTTGTTTATACAATCATAATATATTTATTAAAGGCCATGCGCAAGAAAAATTATTTTTGAAACCACGAAAATTTATTTCAAACCTCAAAAGTATGTACATACATATGTATATTAACTGTCATTAATATTTTTTCAATTACATATGTACATATGTATTACTAATTTTGTCAAAACTGCAAATGTATATGGCATATCCATGCATATGGTCTGCATGCATGCATGTATGCATGTAGCTATGTATGTATGCAAGTATTGTATGTATGCAAGTATTGTACGTACTGAATTAATGAGAGATCATTTATTAATTCCTACTTGACAATAGCCAGGCATAAATTACGACTTTTCCCAAAAATATATGTAACACCACAAACTGTAAATACAAAATTAGGACTATTGCAAATAGTTTTTTTTACTACAATACTTCAAACAAATATATGATTTTAGTAGACCATTAAGCATTCTTCAAAAAATGTGACGTTGGTTTCTCAATGAAACGGTTGCAACAACTGTATTCTGTGTTACAACACCGTATATACAAACATTTTACTTTAATTTCGTAATGGTGTATTTGCTGTAACTCTATCACTTTCTGTGAAATAAATGTCTATTTCTTGTGTTTTGGATAACATTGCTAACAGAATATTGTTTGTAATATTCTGTTACAATGTTATAGTCTGCCTGGGTATCTATACAAGATTAAGTATTATATTAAGTACCAATATAACTAAAGGTTTTTCACATATAATTTTAATAAGGCTGTCTAAAGCTGTTTTACAATTGAACTACTACGTTTTACATATACATATAAAATATATATACATATGCATATATCAGTATTTTTGAAGATTGCCACAATGAAAAATATCTGTTTGGGTTTGCTTATATGCTTTTAACCACGAAATGCAGAAACACTAATTTTCAATGTTTTCGTTAACTACGTTCTATAATATGAAAAGAAAAGTACCCAATTGTTATTTTATTACACAGTATTAACAAAATATAATTATATATAAATTAAACAGTTTTCTTAGAAAATGAAATTGAAACAAAAAACGGCAGAGTCAAAGTTTGTCAAAACACTAATTCGAAGTTTGACGGTACAGTCTCCGTTTATTATTTTCCCACAGAGGATGATGACGAAGATGGTCCAACTTTTAAGGACAAAGCACTGGAATTTATTTTAAAGTTGATAGACATCTTTTGTGTGTGGGACTGTTGTTGGGTATGGTTAAAGTTTCAGGAATGGGTGTCCTTCATTGTTTTCGATCCCTTTGTGGAATTGTTTATTACGCTATGTATTGTAGTTAATACAATGTTCATGGCTATGGACCATCACAACATGAATACAGAATTAGAAAAGGTTTTAAAAAGTGGAAACTACGTAAGTATTAAACAGATACTCGAATGTATCAATAATACTAATTAATAATTTCTAAAATTGTTGTACTAGTTCTTTACTGCTACCTTTGCGATAGAAGCTACAATGAAGCTAATGGCTATGAGTCCAAAATACTACTTTCAGGAAGGTTGGAACATTTTCGATTTCATTATTGTAGCTCTGTCATTGCTGGAATTAGGCCTTGAAGGCGTTCAGGGGTTATCAGTCTTGAGAAGTTTTCGTTTGGTAAGATACAATTTTTTTCTGAAGAAATTATATTTTATTTCCTTACAATGTCTTCCTTTTATTTATGATAAAGAGTATTAAATACGTGTATAACTTATAAAAATAATTAATGAAATTTTCCAAGTGTATACAAACTGATTGTATGTTATAAAAACTTCGTACTATAAATTCCAGCTTCGTGTTTTCAAATTAGCCAAGTCCTGGCCCACACTAAATTTACTAATATCAATAATGGGACGTACAGTTGGCGCTTTAGGCAACTTAACTTTCGTTTTATGTATTATAATCTTCATATTTGCTGTGATGGGCATGCAATTATTTGGCAAAAATTATACAGGTATTCACCTGAATGAAATGAAATGAAAAACAAAAAACTTGCCAATCTAAAAATTTTACTTAAAAATATTTTTACACGCCTTTACTTTATTTTAAATAAACTTTCTTCATTAACTTTGAATAAAAACGCTTAAATTTTATTTGTTTTAATATCCAACTCTGCTTTAAGCACGTACATACATAATTATCAAATTTATACTTCAATATTTGTTATATATTTTCCTTCAAACCTTATAAAAACGCAGCTGGATTTGAAATTAGTCGATACAATTTAATGAAAACAATTAGTCGATTTCTTGCGATATTTATAAGATTGAACTCAAACGAATGGGCATGTATGCGCTGCGCCTACCATTCAGAAAATGGGGAACAATTTTTATATAATTTTTATTAATTATTTCCTTATCTATATATACATATATATATCAACTTTTTTAACAATAAAAATATTTTTCTTTGCTTTGCCCGGCTTCGTCTAAAATAAAAACAAATAAACCACCTTCGCACCTGATATAATTATAACTAAATTATATACAAATAAAAAAATCACAAATATTTACAAAAACGAAAACTCTGCAATCGACATCAAATTATAAATTGTGTCAAAACAACAGCTTCGAGTTTTCAAATTGGCAAAATCTTGGCCTACACTGAATTTACTTATTTCAATTATGGGCCGGACAATGGGTGCATTGGGTAATCTAACATTTGTGCTTTGCATTATCATCTTTATATTTGCCGTTATGGGAATGCAACTTTTCGGAAAAAACTATCATGGTAAGTACATTAGTAGCCGAAACCACAACACGATAACAATGTTGCACCCTACAATATTAAAGGCAACGACCAAGAATATTATATGCATGCAAATGTATTTATATACAAAAACAAAAAAAATATAACTACCAATTATTATTAATTGATTACGTTTGCTTTTGATTGATTGTTGGGGTTGTTATATTGTTGTGTTGTGTGTGTTAATTTAAGTTATTGAGGTGAATATGTGGTAGTTAAACAATTATATGTATTTATGTGTTTATGAGTATTTGGAGGCTAATTTGGAATATTATTACAGTCATAACAGTCTACTGCATTTTTGGCCACGGGTTAAGATGCCGAATCTCTAATTATCAGTCATCAATAGAAGTTTTAAAATAGAGTCCAAGTAATTAAACATGAAGTGGTTTACATATCCTATCATGTTCAGAAAAAGTTTCTCTTATTAATCAAAAAAGAACCAATATTATGGTTCTAGTGTACTAGCCTTGGTAATGTCTCTCAAATTCCATTATAATTTCATCAAAGCGTTACCCTTGTTCAGAATGTATTTATAAAAGTTACATGACATTTGTGGAACAAATATATTGCCCCGATTTTTAACAGGAAGATGGAAGTAAGCTTTTTTGGCTCGCAAGTTCTTAAGTCGCACGTTTTTCTGTTAATTTGATGAATTCATCGCAAATATAGCGAAACGAGTCAGTGTTTCACATGCAACTTCTCAAAGCCACTTTAATATTGCAAAAAATTTTAAAAACGTTGTTCCTCTGTAATATGCAAGCACATACTGTGCTATAACTTCTTATACAGTACATATTTTCTCTTCGTATTCGCAATTTTTATTACATATTTACTTATACAATTGGAATTTATCAATGCGCTAAAAAAAATTTTCTTGGCTGTTTCATAAGAGTTTTATGCAAAAGAGCATGTATGAAAATTTCAAATTAATTCCATCGCAACAAAACTGAAGAAACTAATTTTACATTTGAATTCAAGTTATTATAGGAGTTTATAAAATTCTATAATGAATACTTTGTGAAAATTTGAGTTTATTTTTCTAAAATTTAACTAGACTATTAGGCTATAATGCCATTTAGTATGTCAATAGGACGTGATATGTACATATATACGTGCAAAAGTACATATATACGTGCAAAAGTATATATGTACATAGCAGCCGCCGATCCTGCGTTATCGTTGTAATTGCAGTTTATTTATATAAGTTTATTAGAGCTGGGGAAAAACTTTCCCTTTCCATGTACCAGCTTCTAGCTACATATATTATATACCATATAATATCGACACGTCATAGAACAACGAATTTCTTTGGGATTGAAACTATTTAAATTTTTAAACAGGGAGTGACAATAAATTTACTACTATCTTCATTTTAACATTATCATGAAACTACGTACACTCAATCCTACACGGTAGATACGTTCTGGAGGATGCTGTGTAAAAATAATCAAGTAAATAAGATATTAGTATATATGTGCGTATATGTAATGAAAAGAAAAATATAAGACAGATTCAGCAGTCTCCACATATCTATGTACATATGACATTTAAAAATTAAAACAAAACTCGTGGATTCTATATTTTATTTCATATAATAATTCTTAAGAAATAAAAGCACAACTTAAAAAAAGTCTTTTCTAGAATTTGTATTTTTGTTTGTAAAGTAATAGTATTTCGTTTTTGTTTAGTCATGGCAAAATTAATGATTTTAAGTTATTAACATAAATTTTTCATGGTACAATTATTAACTTACTGTATTAATATATAACAAAATCCATACACACGTTCTCTAGTTGAAATAAACACGACTACAAAATTAAAAATTTTTTAAGAACATTTTATTTACTATAAATCACCCCTGAGAGGCACTGACTACGTTTAAGTAAAACCGGCACGCGCAATATGTACATATAAATACACTTGTAATTTGGGAATCTCCAAATAATAAACACAGGAAAGCAAGTGGCAGAAATTGTTTACGCACAAATTAGGAATTCCCTAACTAAATTATTTTGTCCGTGTAAAAAAAACCGTGTTATGTAAAATTTCTGTAAAAAACCGTGTAAGAACAGGATATGCAAACATACTTGTTTCAGTGCATATACTTATATATGTGCATACGTACATATACATACTTATCTGTAATTCGAGAACGTCATAAACTAAGATATTTATGGAAAAAATATTATATATATATAT
>OY776280.1:78310379-78372879 GCA_963675445.1 Linnaemya vulpina | reverse complement strand
TGAATTATAAAACTTTTATTGGTTTTCTTAATTATAAATAATGTCATTGATTGAATAGATGATCGGAAACTCAATAAACCACCAAGATAATAGACTGGAACATGAGCTAAACCATAGAGGTTTGTCCATACAAGACGATGACACTGCCAGCATTAACTCATATGGTAGCCATAAGAATCGACCGTTCAAAGATGAAAGTCACAAAGGGAGCGCTGAAACAATAGAAGGCGAAGAGAAGCGAGATGCCAGCAAAGAAGACCTCGGTCTTGACGAGGAACTTGACGAGGAGGGCGAGTTAGAAGAAGGGCAATTGGATGGTGATATAATTATTCATGCAGCCAATGACGATGAGATAATCGATGATTATCCCGCTGATTGTTGTCCGGATTCATATTATAAAAAGTTTCCAATCCTAGCCGGCGATGATGATTCGCCGTTTTGGCAAGGATGGGGCAATTTACGACTGAAAACTTTTCAATTAATTGAAAATAAATATTTTGAAACCGCAGTAATCACTATGATTTTAATGAGTAGCTTAGCTTTGGTAAGTTTTTCTCGTAAGAATTTGTTGTTTTAACGCAACAGGTTCTTGCCAAAAAATAATGTTCAGTAATTGTTGTTAACGAAAAACGTACATAAGTGCTTTGTAAATTCCAAAGTAGTTTTTGTTAAGAAAAACCGTAAAAACTATACCAAAGTTGTATGACCTTTTTGAAATTTTAGCAAATGTTCGTACATAAATTAAGTTTATGGCTTTTAAATGTAAATAACATATATATATTATTTTTGCATTCTTTATTGTTTGTATAAATGATCTCCGCTTATAGAAATCATTCAAATAAAAAAGAATTCTACTTTACTTTAATAATAAACATGCTTTCCAAGCGTACGAGTCAAAATCGAAACACCTCTTAAATTGTAGAAAACCGTAGTGTTTTGTTTGAAAACATAAGTGTTTCCAAATAAAAGCACTTGGGTGTATTGACTTGCAAGCTTTGAATAAAAACTTAGTAAACTCCACCACGTATAACTAGCTAATAGTTATATTATGCTTAATACTTTCAACCTTCCAAAACCACCAAGCTTCAATAATTTGTCTTCAATTTCTTTGAAAATTTTTCTTTTCATGTTTAAACACCATAGCGTTACGAAGTTGCCTTTTATCCTTAAATGTTAAAAGTTATATATTATGTTATATGTTTTTGGCATTCACAATCTTCTAGAAAAATAATGTATATTATTAATGTAAACATTTTATTTGTTTATACATATAGGCTTTAGAAGATGTCCATTTACCAGATCGCCCCATACTGCAGGACATTTTGTACTACATGGATAGAATATTCACGGTGATATTCTTCTTAGAAATGTTAATCAAATGGTTGGCTTTGGGTTTTAAAGTCTACTTTACTAATGCCTGGTGTTGGCTTGATTTTGTCATTGTAATGGTAAGTTATTATGTTGGCCAATTGGACATACATATGTCAGACAAAAAATAATGTTTTAACGGACAAATAAATTATAGAAAGCAGAACTTAAACTGACGTAAGAAAATAGTTTTTTTCATTGTTGTTTTCAGTTAGTTGTATTTACTTACTTTTACAAAAGATATATTTTGTTATTATTTATACATTTGTTGGTAAAACTTAGTTTTGGTTTTAGTTTCTGTTTTGTACAACTATAGAAGCCTTCCACAGTATTTATTATATTAGTTAGCACATAATTAATAGAAATTCTACGTATACATATTTAGCATATCAGTTATAGACGTATACTTAGAGTTACTAATTATAGAAAAGCATACGAGCTAAAATAATTTGGTTCATTGTCATGTATTGTTAATATTGGATTTAATTCAATGTGTACAGCTGTCGCTAATAAATTTGGTTGCAGTCTGGTCTGGCTTAAATGATATTCCTGTATTTAGATCTATGCGCACACTACGTGCTCTAAGGCCATTACGTGCTGTTTCTAGATGGGAGGGCATGAAAGTAAGTAAATTTCCTTAAAAGAAATCAGACGATTATTTAAACAAGCATAGATAGCTTTATCTATGTATGTGTGCGTTCTAGGATTCTAAGAAAGCAAATAAAATTATTTATATGTTGTGTTTCCACATTAAATTTGTTGGTGTATTATTGCTAGTCGTACCATTTTCTAAAAATACTAAATCAAATTACTCTTCAAATCTCAATGTTATACATTCATATTTTAATATATATTCTATGTACGTTATTTTATACATAACATTTTATTGCTCTAACATCTTAAAACTTCAAAATATTTAACCTTGCAAAAACGGTTTTAAAGGCAACCAAGAAATGTTTCGTGTAAAAATTTTAAATTAGATACATATATGAATAAAAACAACGTTATTAGTACATAATAACAAATTTGTGTACATATACTTAATACTTGTGTATTTATTTTATACGTTTGTACATATGCTAATACGAACTCCATGAACATATATATGTATCGTTGAATGTGTACATGTATTTATGTATGTATATATCGATGTATAAAGTATGGATGGATGTATGTACATTTTCTTCCCACAAAGTTTTGTAGAAATCAAGTAACTAAATAATTTTTTTTTTAATTTATACAGGATTTCTTAAATATATTACAAAATAAATTAGAAAAAGTTGTATGGAATGTTTGTAAAAATTATATATATATATATATATATATATATATATATATATATATATATTCAAAATGAAAACAATCTATTACAATAGAAAAATAATATTTTTAACATAATCTAAAGAATGTTATAAAATATTAGAGCATTATATATTATATGTGTGTAATCATGCAAAAGTAAAATATAATTAATTATAAGTAATTTTTATTAAACTATTTATTGCTATATTAAATTTAATTTTATAAGAGTTTAAAATTCAAAATATCATTGATTTTTAAATATACCACTTACTAAGACGAGCAGAAGGGCTGTTTTCCAAAGCATCGCCTCTTATTCGTATTTTAGTTTATTAGTACTTGTTAGTAACAAATCCGTTCTGTGTAAGTTAAGTATTTAAAAACTAAATTTCTCACTCAGTCATGAATATGGTGTCAAACTTTTCTGACATGCATTAGTGCAAGACTGTGTGAATTGTGGTCGGCTTGTCTCAATGACGCTTAGATATAAAAATACACCAACCTCTTTCGTCGGTACATACAGCAAAAAATTTACCGGCGAAGTGAAACTAGCTACAATAAATTTTCTGTGCTAACATTTTTATTTGTAGTTGATAGTTAACAATTAACAACGTTAAAAATGTAAATGAAATTTATTATTCAAACTTAAGGATTATTATTTCATTTTGACAAGTATTTAGTAAAAACTCAGTTCGATGCAGTCTATTTGAACTACGATTTTTTAAATGTGTTTATCATGAGTTTCATTTGTATCAGAACTATCATAAAAATGCTAACATTATTAGCATTTATTGAACATTCGCTCTCGATATAAAGCGATATTATTTGATATTTCTTTATATTATTAGTGATTATGTTGCCGATAACTTTAGACCAATCAATAATTAACATAATCTAAATAATCGTACCAAAACCTAAATAAGTGTACCACAGTTGCCACTGTGGTACAATTGAACCAAAAATTTTTGTTTTTTTTACGTTTGGTTCGCTGGTTCATTTTTTTTCTTTTATGAAAAGTTAACTATTATAATATAAATAAATTTTGAAAGTTTAATCATGCCTGTAAAAATGTATTTACGAAAGTTATTACTCTTCACATAAAGTAATCGATTGCTAGTAATCGATTATTACCTACCCACAGTAGTAAATCAAAAAGCTATATTGGCAATTTTAAGTCCCATTCATTACAACATTGTTTAAACTAGCTTTGTCATGAAATCGCACTTGTATTGTAACCAAGCGAAATATATAAACATATAGACATAGAAACATATACTATACATACATATCTAAATCTATCACATTGAAAAAAGAGAATTCCATATACAAATATAAGACTACATGTGTAATTATCGTCGTTTACTTGCAGGCATATATATATATATATATATATATATATATATATATATATATAAATATATACATACAATTTATGCATAAGTAAGTGTTAAATTGAATAATTTAAAATTAATTTATAAAAAATATGCTAAGGTACATTTATGTAGTATACATATATGAAAAATATCAGTTAAATATAAATAGTATATATATTACAATAGACATTTGGCAATTTGTAATTTTGTAAAAAATAACTTGTAGCTGTTTTTCTCTTGATTTACCCTTAAGAAAGACATTGCGAACAATATATATATATATATATATATATATATATATATATATGTATTGTTCGCAATATATAATTACTTCGCAATATATATATATACTTCTAGCCCTTGTAATATTGAAGTATTCATTGGAGAAGAAGTTAGATCATCTAGATGGGAATAATATATCTTAATATACCTTGCAAGACTGTAGTAAGCTAAATAGTTGATCACGTATTAGTTTGCTGTTAATTTCTATTGTAGCGAAATTATATCGAACAAGTGTAAATTTTATTATAAAAAATTTAACACTCTGAAAGTTTTAAAGTAAAACCCAAAACCAATCCACTGTAAAAATGATTAAGGATCCACTGTAAAAATGTCAATAAAAGCATTTTAAGTTTTTTGACTTGTAAAACATAAAGAAATAAATGTTTCAAGCCTGCGCAGTGGTGGCAGTGTTTTACTTATAGAACTCCTAACACAATAAATTAAATACCGTAAATAATAAATATAACACAAAAAATATAAATCGCTTGGTCTTGGGGAACCCGTTTATACTAGTAACATAATATATTATCAAATTTCGATAGAAATTGCTGATAATGATGAAGTTAATAATGAAGTTGATCAATATGTGTAATAAATACGTGCATCAATGAATTAAGTATATCTTAGCTACTTCTCCATAAAGTCCTGCAGCCAAGTTAAAAGCAAAAATTTGTCAAAATTAAGACAAGCCATCCTAGTGTCTTTTAAGGAATAAATATTATTATAAATATATTTTTACTCCTCTGATCCGCAATAAACAAATGTTTTTTTAAATACCACTGAGAAGTATGACTGCGGAAACATTGTTTGTAAATAGTAAATCATAAAATCATATTGTGTAAAAAAGTATCAGATAGTTATCGATATTGAAAAATTATTTTCATAATTACAATTTCAATTCATTTATCTGTTCATCTCTGTAATACAACATAAAAGCATTTGTTTATAACGGATCCTACGCATTTGAGGTATTTATCTAGGTATAAGTATGTATGTGTATATGTATATACTTAATTATGCTATACAGACGTGTGCTACTTGGGTATAATTTTGAGCGTTCGATATTAATTATATAAACAGAACAAACTTGTCTTATTGTGTACTTTACTTTTCCAATAAGAGTTTATCATTTAAATGAATAAATTGTTTACGTATTTACAAACAGAAGTAGGTAATCGCTGATATACTCATATGATATAGAGTGTAATTAATAATTTCGTTTTCTTTATACGTACATATGTATTCATTACTGAGCTGCATTGGCTTCTTTTAAGGGAAATATAAATTATATAAAAACTGCTAACTGCTACGTCTTTCACTTACTATCTACGTGCTTTTTTTGTTGTACATGTATATTTTTGTTAAATTTTAATAATTAATACTTTATTTTACTCTTTTCTTAATTCTTTTAATTAGTTTTGACAAGGTGACTGTTTCAAAATAAATAGGCAAAATAATTTATTTAACAATCGAAAGCTCATTTTATGACTAACTTTTGCTAACTTTGACTCAATGAATCAAATAAAATAACGAAACAAATTAAAATTTCCAATTATAACCATTTGGCAAACTAGGTGTCGCTAATCAACTTCGTTGCTTCACTTGCTGGAGCTGGTGGTATACAAGCCTTCAAGACTATGCGAACGTTAAGAGCACTGAGACCACTACGTGCCATGTCCCGTATGCAGGGCATGAGGGTACGTACTTTCAATTCAATTCATCTTTAGTTTTTTATCAATCAATCAATCAATCAACCAATCAGCCAAACAAAAATTCAAAACCAAATTATCAATCTGTTAAAAACAACATTACACGGACAAATTGTTAAGAACGTTGATAATTTACAAAAAAAAACCACCACTTAAAATTTTGTCACACACCAGAATATACATTTCAATTAGGCTAAAACATTCAACCCTCTTTCAGTTTTAAATAGTATTATAATTTCCTAGACTTTATTCTTACCCCACCATTCCATTCGTTGTTTTTCTTTATCAGTTTCTAGTTCCAAAGAAAATAATATCCGCAATCAATTTCTTTTATTTTCTGTAATTAGATTTACATACGTTATTTTGAATGTTTTATTATCGTATATAATTTTTAAAAATACAACTAAATTTGTTGTTCTTTTTTATTAGTTATTTAATTAAAAGTAGCTTTATAGAAGTATAAACAATAAATTGCTGTATATATTAAATTGATATTCTGTAATATAATTTTTGATGATTTGAAGTTTTATTTTACATCAGCAAAGTATTTAATATATGTATGTATATTTTCGTTTCAGTTAATTTACGTGAGAATATGATCGAAATTGCACTTTTCTAAATAAAAAACATTGTATTATTGTCCTTATATTAAACATATAGATTGAAAACAACGCCAACTGTACTTTTAAGTGTTTTGACAATTGCATAGATATTTTTTTATCCATATGCAATCCATTTTAAAGCCAAGCTCATAATATAGAATCAATTAGAACTTAAATTATTTCATTATCTTGAAAGTAATATAAACACAAAACAACATTTCTTGTTTCATATGTGTAATAATCTGTGTTATAATCAGATTGGCAACACTTAGTTTTGAGGAGAGGGACCCTCATATTTTAATTCTAGGCTGAATTATAAATTGCTTGTAAACGTCAATAAGTTTAAAGTGAAATACATAAGCCACAAAATTCAATGCAATACGCACAGTTTTAAGAATTAAAAACAGCGCACTTGTGTTCGTGCTATAGGCATGTGAACCATTACTTTAATTGAATTTTATTTTTTGTGAATTAGCTTTAAAGCTAAGTAAATTGAGTGGTCCATATCAAATATTTGTATGTAAATTATTTCCATATACACCGTTCTCAACTACAAAGTTATTTCAGCTACAAACACCAGCTGACAAACTTCTATTATTCAGTATCGATAAAAAATGCAAGCACAAGCTTATGAATCCAAATATTTCAGGAAACGATTATTTTTACTTGAGAGAAATATATTTTTTTCTAATACAAACGTTGAATTTATTATAGTAAATTGGTTTAACATTACTATTTTAAGCTATCAGTAAGCCAATAATATATAACACATATATTGCTTATGTAACCGAAATGGTGTTTGTTGCTTGGGGTCATCTTCAGATTCGACTTCCAATCAATATTCGGCTTCGCTTTCTATCTAAATATGAACACTGTTCTGATTGCAAGTATTGTTTTAGTTCAAATATGTTCTAAGAAATATTGATTTGATGCTTGAAAGTATAGTTTATTGCTTAATGTTTGATATATATATATATATATATATATATATATATATGTATATATATATATGTATGTATATATATGTATATATATATATATATATATATATATATATATATATATATATATACATATATATATATGTATATGTATGTATATATGTATATATATATATATATATATATATATATATATATTAGTAATGTTTCATTTAGTTATTTTCAAGTCTATAAAACACATGTAAGTCTGGGAATGTATGACATTAAAGTGTAAATACAAGTAATCATTATATCATAAAGTTGGGAAAAAATCACATTTTAGTGCACGTATTGAAATTAATGTAAATCCAATAAAAGTATAATTGCATGGCTTCGTATTTATTATCTTTCAATAACATTATAAAAAGAAAAAAATAATATATTATCATATGACACAATTAAACACATTCTGTGCAAACATGGAATTAGAATATGTTCACACTCATTTACTCATAACAATCTGACATAAATATTAATTGTATAATATCTTCTATTTTCCCAACACTACTCAAAAAACGTATTTACAAAATCCATTTTAAAATAAACATCATTTACAAAAAATTCATACCACCACAATAAAACTATACAAATAAAAAATCAAATCCGAAATATGCGATGTCCGCACTTCAAAACATATAGGTCGTCGTAAATGCTCTGGTGCAAGCTATACCGTCCATCTTCAATGTGCTATTGGTGTGTCTGATATTTTGGCTCATTTTTGCCATAATGGGTGTACAGCTTTTTGCTGGAAAATATTTTAAGGTACGTTGTAAATTAAAAAGTTTAAACATAAGAGACTCCTTGATTTATCGAACGAAATGTAAATCGAAGAGTTTCGTAGCCAATATGAATGAATCAGTGAAAATAGCAGTTATAAATTAGCTTTTAAATCAAACTAAAAATATACTCAAAATAATATTTATCAAATTAATATAAAGACGGAATAGCGTATCTTTTCATATATTTTTCGTAAATAGTTGATGATATTGAATAGGTTTTTACATTCTCAATACTAATGAGTATAGTGGAATGTTTTAATCTTATACATGAATAAACAGGCTAAAATTAATTGCGTAAAAGTAAGAGCGAGCCGTAAATAATAAATATTTATGTAGCATTTAGATTTCGATTTTGGCGGATTGAATTGGAATTTACGAAGCGAAATTTTAAGCAAATAACCATGCTGAAATTGTTTAGTTTCGATACAAATTCATAATTTGCTAATTAGCTGCTTTTAGCTTAAACAGATTTATATTTAACATTATTTAACACCCTTATTTTGTAAATCATATTTAACTTTTGAATTACTTTAACTAATGTTGACTATGATATAAAAACAATAATAACTTTGATAAAAATTTGTGAATGTAGTGTTTAGATGCCAATGACACGGTCTTGAGTCATGAAATTATACCCAACCGAAACGCCTGTATAAGTGAGAACTACACTTGGGAAAACTCACCAATGAATTTCGATCATGTAGGTAATGCGTATCTCTGTCTATTTCAAGTCGCCACCTTTAAAGGCTGGATACAAATTATGAATGATGCCATTGATTCAAGAGAGGTAAACTATCGACTGTTTTCAAGTAACTTTTAAAAATAGATTTTAAGAATTAAAAAGAAATTTAACTAACCAACATTTTTCTATTTTTTACATTTTTCCTATTTTGAAATTGATATGATATATTGTCTTGAAAAATATTAAAATGATAAACTAAAATATATCACCATAATGAAATCCAAATCCAACAAAATAATCACTTATGTTATGTATGAACCACACTTTACCCAACTAATCAACAAACACATATCACATCAATCTTACACCGATCCCAAAACAAACGCGATACAAAACAAATTGAAAATAACAATACACAGGTGGACAAGCAGCCGATACGAGAAACCAATATCTACATGTATTTATATTTCGTATTCTTCATTATATTTGGATCATTTTTCACACTCAATCTGTTCATTGGTGTTATCATTGATAATTTTAATGAACAAAAGAAGAAAGCAGGTGGATCATTAGAAATGTTCATGACAGAAGATCAGAAAAAGTACTATAATGCTATGAAAAAGATGGGCTCTAAAAAACCATTAAAAGCCATTCCAAGACCGAGGGTAAGGCTTCGAATCAAAATAAGTAAAACGAAAATTATATTAACTCTACTAAACTTAATGGAAACTCGAAAGAATATGAAAACTTCTGCAAATAGATAAAAAACGAAAAGTGTACAAAAACTATTTTAAATAGATAGCAAAAAAATATCAATTAATTCGGAGAAAAATTTTAAATCTGTGCCAATCTCAAAAACTATTTTAAATTATATATTTTAGCATAAAGCCTTCCACATTTTTTTCTGACCTAACGTCCTCTTCGCCCCAAAAATATCTTAATATATGTATAGAAAAAGGTTGTCTGTTAATAAACATTTTTATATCTGCCATTTGAAGATTTTCAAATTTTCAACGAAAAATAAATTAACAAACAACGAACGAAATCCATGTTCGTAAATTATTACTTCTTGTATGTATGACTTTTTAATAATAAACACATGTGTAATGAAAATGGCATGTTTTTCTCAAATTGTTTACCCTCCTACTTTTCTTAAAACACAAGCCAAAGGCCAAAATCATAGCATTTGGTAATAATATAGAAGATTTAATATAAAAATAAATTAGCCACATCAACAAGCATGTTAATGCATGTCAAAATTTGCATTAAAATTTATAAAAAATCACCTTCTAATAAATAGATCTTTTAATAAATAATTTATATCCTAACAATATTTTCAGAGCTTCAAAAACTCATTAATAATTTGTGTAATTTTATAAGGACGAATAGGTACGTGTGTAGATGTATGTACGTCTGTATATCTTCCAAAACCTTTTTTGAGGTGATAAATGAACATGTATTTTTTATATTATGTTCAACTCAGTGTGCAAAGACCTAAAAAATATAAAATTCATTATATATACACATATATATATATATATATATATATATATATATATATATATAATATTATTGTTATTATAATATATAATTTTTTAACCCTTGATGATTATTCTTCATTTTTGTACAATCGGCGATCAAAATCAAAAATTTTATATTAATTCACTCACAAAACAATTTCTTTAATATAATTTAGAAAGATAAAATACTCAGAAAATACTGCAATGTATTTAAAAACTAGTTGTTAATTTTTGTCAATTTGGTATTCACCCTTAACGTTGTTTAAAAAGAAGAAAAGATAAATCCTTAAACAATATGTAGAGTCTTACAAATAAATACACCTGTTAGATAAACAAAAATTTGATGTACGTACATACATATGCACACATACATATATATGTGTGAAAATATTGTGAATCTTGTCTAAATAAGCAGGAGGATTTTATAAGATTTTTTTCGTTTTTGAACATAGCACTTTTTGTAATTATATTATCAATATACATACTTACATAAATACAATATAAATAATACATACTTTAATATAAAACTAGGTTCTAACAAAATTTTAATAGCTATGTTGGCCACACATATAGATTCTCTTAAAAATTGATTTACCCAATAGGGCTTCCTATTCTGTAAAGGAAAACAGAAATTTTAAAAACAAAACAGTGATATAAAGTTTTATTTATTGGCACAGATGTATTAATGATATGATCAAAAGATGCATAATATTGAACAAGCAAATGCGAAAAAGCTTTAATCGAATGTACATATATCGAAACAGTGACTAATAAGATGACATTTTCAAATAACAATCTTCCGTAAAAAATTAATGTTTTTTCTTGTGAAATTATAAATGTAAAACGATATTTTTCTTCCCTCTTCTCTTCCACATCTTTCTCTATTTTACAGTGGCGTCCTCAAGCAATAGTATTTGAAATAGTTACTGATAAGAAATTCGACATAATCATTATGTTGTTTATTGGTTTAAACATGTTTACCATGACGCTCGATCGTTACGATGCATCGGATACATATAATGCTGTCCTTGATTATCTTAATGCGGTATTCGTAGTTATTTTCAGTGGCGAATGTCTATTAAAAATATTCGCTTTACGATATCACTATTTCAAAGAGCCATGGAATTTATTTGATGTAGTAGTTGTCATTTTATCCATCTTAGGTAAGTAACTGAACGTCGAAACCTGGTTTGTTTGATCTGGCAACTAACCAGAGCAAACAAGTCAACAAAAAGCCCTCGAAATAAAAATAAAAAAATCCGTTGAATTCTTTGTGTTTATTTTGTGTAAATGCTATAACTAACCGAATCCATTAAAAAATACTATTACTCCAAAATGTATATAATCGTAAATACCTAGTATTTTTGCTTAAGGCGTGTGGTGAATTTTTCACGTTTTGCCGCCCAATATATGACATGGGCATGTCTGACATTGATTTCACCGTAGTGCCTTAAGTTTTTAATGTACCTGTTGTGTTGTAAACGTTACAACCTTTAATGTTGTGCTTAAGTATATATAATTTATTTTTATGTATTTTAAGTTCTTATGTTTAGAAATGTCAAATTTATCGTTGTGAATTATCAAAAAAAAAAAAAAAAAATTAACTACTATTATCCTGTTATATGTTGATGTCCAATTTGTAAACTAAATTGTTTTGTATTTGTATGTTCTTCCATAAAAAATATACTAGATAGCGTATACATATATCGTAACGTTTGAAATAGATTACTAAAAGTCATATCTCGTATATTTTTGAATAGATATTTTTTAAAATTATATTTTCGCTTTTAATTTGTAAAACAAAATTATATAAATTATCCCAATTTATAAAATTGATAAGCTTTATTGTTATATTTTAACATACTATTATATTTTTATTAACTCTAAGACCCTTACAGCTTTTGTACACATAGATTTTAGAAAACTCTTAATAATAAGATCGAAAAGTAAAAATTGATTGCATTATCTTATCAAAGTCACTAATAATTTTATAGTTAGAAAATAGTTAAAGTATGTTTGCAATTAAAAATTTTTCTTATTGGAACATTGCGGTGACAATGTATGACATGTTGATATTGTTGATGAGTTAACAAAACATTTTCAAGCCAGTTAGTTCGTCGGATTAATTAAAAGTTTATGTGTACAAGGAAGCAAAAGGATTTGAGTTTCACATCGTATATAAGCAGCGATATTCAATGAAATGCTTTTTTTTTAATTTTTGTTAGCATTTTTATAATTAATCATATAAAATAATAAAAACTTTGTATACATATGCACTTACATATTAGAATAAGTTTAATATACATATGAAAAAATTTAATGGTTTAATAATTTAATTTAAACTTATACTTATACTAAGAATACCATATTTTCTCAATTAAAATATTTTACCAGGAGGAAAAGAGCTAGATTGAATATCGCTGGTTTAATACATACGTAAGCACAATGAAAAAATGGCTAAGTAATGTTCTTAATAACTATAAAACGACAACTCTGAAAAAGTGAAAAAAGATATAATATCAATAAAATGTTAACGCTACATTTAAAAGATGGCTTAAAATATGCTTTACTACATTCAAAAACAGCAGAAAGCTTTCATTTCATTTTAAAACCTTTTTGTTTTTTATTTGAAAGCAAAAAAGCCTCGTAATGAAAAAAAAGTTTTATTATATTTTCAATAAATATTTCTGCTGTTGGCTTTAAACTTTAAACTGCGCCTAATAGCTACGAATTTAAGCTCTTCAAATTCATCAAGTTTTCTATTCTTCAATACTACTACATTTAAAAATTCAAGGTTATAATTAAAATATTTTGAATTACTTGATTTTAATTTGAAATGTTTCTTTTATTGGTTAAATTTCAATTTAATATGTGTTAATTTTTTAAATAATTTTTTAATTTCGCAAAGCTTTAAGAGCTTATAATTTAGATTTTTATTTGTTTTTAATTTCATATTTATGAAAAGAGTTTACCACCAAAGCTTAAACCCACTTCTACAAAAATAGTTATTAGGACAAGCTTGTTTTAGCTTAAAGCTTTGTATGGTAACAAATTATCACTTTGATCTTTAAGTGATATCCATAATGATGAATATATTAATACAAAAACTTAAAGAAGCCTTACTTAAGTTGACGAAAATTACAAATGTCTTCTCGCTTACTAAAAACAAATGAGTATCGCGTTTATCTCTTTCCCTCTATAAAAATACTTTCTATTGCTAAGGCTATACATGCTTTATAAGTCAATGGAAAATGTACGATGTATGAATATGGCTAATCCGATGAAACACTGATACAATATCAGTGGAACATTTTCATCAACTACGTTCGATTCAATTATAGATATGTATGTATGATTATGCTTAATTCTAATTAAAAAGAGGCACTATCTTACATGCCTCTGTAAACTTTTTCGTTGGCATGAAACTTTAAACTCACACACATTTAAACTTAAAAAATATTTGTTTATTTACATAGTTGCAAAGTGTTTAACAAATGTTGATGATATCAAATAAAAATGCGGTTGCATTTACCTTAAAGCAAATATTAAAATAATATCTTTGCTTTTTCAACTACTTATTTATAAATTATATAAATTGTATGAAATCATGCCAACAAAAATGTGAATCATTTAATGGTTTTGGTCCATACTGCCAATGGATATTATGTACTTTACTATGAACTCTCGTAGTTTAATAGTAAATTGAATTTCAACTAGAATAGATATCAACAAAAGCAATTATAGCAAAGCTTAGCGTCAGAGAGAATTGCTACTGCATAAACATGTCAATCAACTTAATACAACATCAATTCCGGATACTTTTGTAATTAGTATTACATTAACTGACCTAAAATACGTATACTTATTTATATCTATTCAAATTATTACACATTTACGTACATTTTATGTTAATGCATGCTTTGTAGTAATTAATATACTTATTTATAATTATAACTCAAATACATTTATTATTGTTGTTATATCTTATTATTTTTAATATATGTGAAGTGAAAGAAAATGAACAAATTTTTACGCAATGTAGCATTCATAAAATAAAAACGCTTCAGTTATTGAAATAAGCATTCCATTTTCCCAGAAAGAGACTTCAACCTCAACAAGAAATATATCGCAAAAAGTGCAATCACAATGTATAATCAACAGTGATATTATTACTGCCATAGGGTGCCATAAATATAGTACCTATTCCACAAAAAGTAGATGATATTCTATACATTTGATCTTAACTACTGTTTCCTCTTATATCTTATTTAAGCTTCAGAATATTTATTAACAAAATATATTCGAATATATCTTAATAACTTTCATGTTTTTAAGATGAAACATAGATTGCCAATAGTACGATTTAAAGTACACAATTTCATCGCGATTAGCTTAATATATACACAAAATGGCACTATAAACATATATATATATATATATATATATATATATATATATATATAAAACATATTTACATATATAAATAACTACATATGTATGAATGGCATTGTCATGTACGCATTAGCATAAATCACTAGATATCCCTCTATTGATTTTTGCAGTCAGATGGCTACAGGCAGTATGAAATCTTTTCTGTCATATGACTACAAAATAAAATAAAATTATTTTGCATAAATTTAAATAGTAGTTCCAGAAAACATATGCATATGTATACTATTTATACTTAAATTCACAATGTACATATGTAGTTGCACATACAGAATTATTAATATAATAGAAATGTGTTTTATTTCTTGTTGGGGTTGAATCAAACACTATATAAGTATATATATATATATATATATATATATATATATATGTATATATATATATATATATATATATATATACGTACATATATACATTATACATATATATATATATATATATATATATATATATGTATATATATATATATATATATATATATATATATACTATATATATATATATATATATATATATATATTTATATAACTACATATATATATATATATATATATATATATATATATTCATATATTCATTTCTTTGAATAAATATCACAATTTTAAATAAACTCAAGTTATCACTGCCCTTTAAAGAACTTAATTTAATTTGACACTACAAATTATCGCAAGATTAAATCTTATTAGACAACCTAATGAGGTCAAATATGTAAAATTTACACATTATGAAAGCAATAATTTCAAACCATTTTTAAAAAAGATATTCATATAAACCAATGAACACAATATTGAGGTTTTTGAATGAAATTAAACAAAATTGTATATAAAAATTTTATGTAGAACAAAATGTATCCAAATTATAATGTTACGATATTGACAAAATTAAATTGTTCGTGAATAAATAAAACAAAGTTCATGACAAAGCGCGGAGTGATAATGTTGGGTAGATATTTGCTACTAACCATACGCTACGAATTATCGCAAAAGAGAGTGAAAAATAGATAATATATTTTCACGAAATAAAAATTAAGTACTGCTCTAATATTGCTAAAAATGATTCGGGTAAAAAAAGGTGGACATTGAAGATGGTTCTTCAGGCTTTTAAATTAATGTCATATACATACGGATGTACGACACATACATTTGTATGTACTTCATATGTGTAAGGACAATATATCATTTTTGAATTTTTTATATAGCTTAATACCATTCCTTATCTAAAATCGCTAAATTAATTTTATTTTTAAAATTCTAATGTATATCCTCAAAATGAAACGTTTTTAACCTTAATATTGTAATTTTATCAAGATCCACTTACAATTTATTCAACTGTTTTTTAGAGTTATAAAAACTAATAATGCCTATTTATTCAATTAGAAGAAAGTATTTAAGCTGCAAAACAACCAGATATTTTTAGCTTTGTTCTTCGCCCAGCTAAGCGAAAAGTCCCGCCTAACCCAGAATCATATGACAAAATTATGCGTTTACATGTTTTATTATTAATGTTTTTATTATTATGTTCACTTATTTAATTTTAAAGTTGATAACTAAGTATTATCATTTACACTATTGTTTTCGATAATCACTATCGTAAAATCTGTTTAACACAATATGTATGTGGAAATGTCCAAAAATTTAAATGGATTTTGTTGAACAAACTGCTGTATTCTTGTATCTATCATTGTACTTCCTCCTTACCTCTCTTTTTTTCTTATTTATTTATTTGTTCATTTTTTTTGGTTTCTATTGTAACTTCGATGTTTCTTCACAAATAAATTATACAATAAATAAAATAAACACAAATAAATAGGTCTTGTACTCAGCGACATCATTGAGAAGTATTTTGTATCACCGACATTGCTGCGTGTTGTGAGAGTGGCCAAAGTGGGTCGTGTCCTGCGTTTGGTCAAGGGAGCAAAGGGTATAAGAACTCTACTGTTTGCGTTAGCCATGTCATTGCCTGCCTTATTCAACATTTGTCTACTGCTGTTTTTGGTCATGTTCATCTTTGCCATCTTTGGGATGTCCTTCTTTATGCATGTCAAAGAAAAGAGTGGCATTAATGACGTGTATAATTTTAAGACATTTGGCCAAAGTATGATATTGCTCTTTCAGGTAAGCTACCACAATTCTCAAACGGTTAATGTTGTCTATTGTTGTTGTCGTTGGGTGATATTCCCTTTGGTATACTATTTATAGAACGAATAATGAATATTCACATACTCTGGCTAACACTTACATATTTTCGTTCGCAGAAACACGATCGCACATAAAGCAAGCACACATTCAAACGTTACATTTATGTATATCTAACACATACCCACGTAAATTCAAATGTATGTATATTAATTTATTTAAGGCGTTATTCACAAAAATATATTTGATAGTTATAAGACGTTTATGAGACAACAAAATTTGTTTTATAAGCGAAATTTGTCAAATATTTTGTGAATAGGGCCTTTAATATATACATATATATGATCCGAATTGCAATTGGAAAACCTTATGAAACAAATTAATTATATACATATGTGAATGGGTTCAATGTGCAATAGCACAAACAATAACCTGCAGTTTTGTAATATTAAACCAGCGATGCGGCATCATAGAATTTTCTATATTCTGTTAAAATCTATGAATAATAAGAGCTCTGCCATTCTACTACAACTGCATTTGCTGTAATTTTTGTATGTAGCATAAAATATGTTTCTACGTTTATGAATATACATATGTATGTATTGGTATTGAATTTTCCAAATTTATGTGCTAAGTTTATAATTTCAATCCAAAAATAATACCGTCATGGTATAAAAAGTACATTTTGTTTTCGAAATTGGTAAATTCGATCCACATTTACTTTTTTAAAAGTTCTGGAAAATATTTTTTGCTATTGCAGTACTTTAAAAGTACGTACATATATATGTACGTATAACAAAAATTGAAACAAAAGTTTCAATTTCGGTGTAAAATATCTTTAAACTGACGGAGAAACTTCTAGTCTGTCATACACGAAATGTTTCTTACATGTGAGATTAACTTAAAAGGGAGTATAATTGCAGTATGCAGTTTCCTTCGGCCAAGCATTTCTTTAGTTGCAGTACAAAAGTAATTCTCACTATTTATGACTAAAATTTGGTTTGACAATTAACAAGCAAAGGCATGAGCAGCAAACATTTAAGCTATTTTCATTATTGTTTTGTAATACAAACATCTGGTGTCAGAAGGTTTGTCAAACATGTATGCTTTATTTAAAATTTTGACAGATGACTTTGTGTCTGACTTTTACAGAGGAAATATTTTAAAGGTAACATACGCCATTTATGTACTTTGCAGTAAAGAACGTGAATATAGAGGCTTTATTTAGCAGAGTTGAAGTGGCATGTGAGACAGTATTGAGTTGGCAAAACATGTCATAGCAATTTGTTTGATTTTTGACGATTTGCAGAAAATCATCTTCAGTATTTGTATATATATGTGCATATACGATCAATTACAAGCATAAGAGTATACCAATGAATATTTCTCTTATTTAATTTCATAGAGCTGGAACATATAGGAAAATAATCTATTGATTTGGTTTTTATAATATTCCAATTGTAATTTAACTCTTACATATTAGATATACATACATATGAATCTATGTATGTTTGCATAGAAATACATGGACATTTCAAAAATATTTATATGTTGGGGTTTAACAAATAAATAAACTTGCAAGCAAGAAATAATATTTGCCGAAATAGCTATAAACATAAGACATATTTAAAATAAAACATAAATTTATTCGATATACACAAACCCACGACAAATAAGTGTTTTTGAAACATAAATTCCTGAAAATATTTGAAATAAATTTTATAAACTTTGGAAATACATCCCAACTCCCTTATCAATTAAAGTGACAAAATGAAACATAATAATTACAAAACAAAAAAAAACAAAGAAAAAATAGATAAAAGGGAATATCACGTGTTGATTCAAGCTGCGGTAGTTGTTGGTAAAAGCTAAATTAGTGCGTTCCTTATAATTAAAAAAACAAACCTTTATACATCCGTATAAAAAATAATTTATTTAAGTTAATTCCTGTAAGAAAGCTTTCGCTATTTTAAAAATTTTTTATTATATAATTTGATTTTAGTTTTAAGTAATGATTTTTGCATATTAAGTCTTAAATGTTTAATAATTATTGTTCTCTGTTGTTGGAGCAAATGCAGAATTGAACTAATAAAGAAAATGTTGAATTTTTCATTTGCTGCAAGGTTCTGTCATTTTAACGCTTTAATGACGGGATTGGGAGCAATTAGTAATTGTTAGTAATGCTTTTGTGGATAAATCCAAAAGCAATGTCACATTTTTTGAACATATAAGAATTAATATCAACCCCATTGCATATCTGCATAACTGTAAATTATGTTCGCTTTGTTGGTTAATAACATTACTTTAATCCTTAAACTTTTTGTGTTATATTACGTTATATATTAATAAATGCTTTGCCTTAGAAAAATCTTAGCATATCTATAGTTTTTTTCATTTTCCGTTCAGTTTTATCCTAAAGTACTAAGTTAACCTATATTTTAATTTTCAAGCTTTTTTAAAATTCATTTCATTTAAGCTTCCCGCTCTACTAAAAAATCTAATTCAGCTCTTTCAACAATCACCAAATTAAATAATGTTAAAATTCCTCATTTAACAGCTTACAGCATTAAAAAGAAAAAAGATGAAAAATGACGCTTTAAGAAAACACTTGTTTTTCACAAAATTTATTTCACAATACTATGGCTTTGCTTTCTTTGAAAAGCTTACTGGAAAAGTCTACTGAAATAGAAACAGACCAACAAGGCTTTAATTGCAAACAAAATCAAAAGTAGAAATGTCACATACATATTAATATGTATAGATACTAAATTTTTAGTATTACCAAAAGCATTCGTAAGTTTTTTATTTTCTTCTAAAAGCTTTTTATGAGGTGTTCTTCTGTGAGAGCTTCCAAAACAAATAGCTCTAATTTTATGTTATCTAGGTTAACTTCAGAAAGAGCTTCCAAGGTGCTATTTTGTAAACCTTCTTTGTTTTAATTTGTTATTAAATTTTTTAGCTTTTTTGTAGAAAATTAGATTAGCTAACAGTTTTATAAACATATAAATATATATATATATATATATATATATATATATGTATGTATATATATATATATATATATATATAAGTATATATATATATATATATATATATATATATATATATACATATATATATATATATATATAAGCATGTATGCATATATATATATATATATATATATATATATACATACATATATAAGCATGTATATATATATATATATATATATATATATATATATATATATATAAGCATATATATATATATGTGTGTGTATGTATATACATATAGTTTCGTTTCTTGCTTACTGGCCTTACTCCCAACTGCAATAAACAAATCGAAGGAAAATTTATAAAATAAGTAATGTAAACTACAGTTTAGTACATTTTATACTTACATTTATATATATATATATATATATATATATATATAGAAAATACTTTTCTTAGGATCTCTGATTTAGTTTAAACATTTGCTTATTCTAGATTAGCTAAATACATTCATTTTGTTAAACCACAACAAAATACCGAAAAAACTTACTTATATTATTCTAGAATACATTCAACATACATTCACTATATCCTCTTTAATAATCAACCAATGAATTACATAGTTGATCAATTACTCGATTTATTAATAAAACAATAAGATAAAAATGATTGTTTTGCAAAAAATGAAATCTTAGTTAATGTTTAATAATTGTACTACTTATCAAAACCACAAAATATTATCTCTTTAAGATAAATAACTAATTCCAAATATTTCTACCACTTTCTACCAAACTTTTTCAACCGCTAACTATCAATCAATCAAACAAACAATACTCTAATAATAATATGAACGAATGACGACCTATCTATTCATGTATTCAACTTACCTACCATACCAACCCAACCGTTTCTAAATCGATAATCTGTGGTTTTCTCCCGATACAACCGAATTTGCTCTATAAATAATAACTTTAAAAAAAATAACGTTGTATTCTTAATAAAAACACAGATGTCTACCTCAGCCGGTTGGGATGGTGTTTTAGACGCCATTATCAATGAGGAAAATTGCGATCCACCCGACAACGACAAAGGCTATCCGGGCAATTGTGGTTCAGCGACCGTCGGAATTACGTTTCTTCTCTCATATCTAGTTATAAGCTTTTTGATAGTTATTAATATGTACATTGCTGTCATTCTCGAGAACTATAGCCAGGCTACGGAGGATGTACAGGAGGGTCTCACCGATGACGATTACGACATGTATTATGAGATTTGGCAACAATTCGATCCTGAAGGCACTCAGTACATCAGGCATGAACAGTTATCCGAATTCTTGGATGTATTGGAACCGCCTCTGCAGATACACAAACCGAACAAGTACAAAATTATATCGATGGACATACCCATTTGTCGGGGCGATATGATGTACTGTGTAGATATTTTGGATGCCCTAACCAAAGACTTTTTCGCACGCAAAGGCAATCCTATAGAAGAAACTGGTGAAATTGGTGAAATAGCTGCACGGCCCGATACAGAGGGCTACGATCCAGTATCGTCAACACTGTGGCGACAGCGCGAGGAGTATTGTGCACGTCTGATACAAACAGCGTGGCGTCGTTATAAATATGGTGAACCAGTCGACGCTAAGCCTACCGATAGTGAAGATGTTGATGGTGGTGCAGAAGGTGGCGCTCACAGTGGCAGCGGTGCTCTGGAAGGTGTTGACGGACTTCTTACGGGCGAAACCGAGTTGTACGAAGACTGTGATGTTAATGCGGGTGCCTTAAGCCCGGGATGCATCAGTGGCAATAGTAATGGCCGCCAAACAGCAGTGCTGGTTGAAAGCGATGGTTTTGTTACGAAAAACGGTCACAAGGTTGTAATACACTCGAGGTCACCAAGCATAAAATCAAGAACGGCAGATGTCTGAGCCAGGCCTCGCCCCCCCCCTCCAAGATGCACGCAAGAACTAACGCGTTAATTTTCTGCTACTAAAAACACATCACAACAACAATATTTAAACAACAGGCGCAAATAATTCTTTTGATTTAAACCTACAGCATCAAGAAAACACCTTGAAGCCCTAACCAATGCGAAAGCAGAAACAAACACATCTGTAAACATGCGTTAAAAAACGATATTTGTTAAGTAAAAAATGATAAATGAAGTCAAGAACATCCAATATTTTTTATTATAGTTTTTCCTGTAGATATATGTACACATACATACGTCTGTATATACAATTAAACAAATATTTTCGTTTCATTGTCTTATTCATTTGCATTAACAATAATGTAAATAAGCATATAAAGCAAACCACAACACAACACACAGAAACATACTACATAACAAAATAATTTTATTACAAGCTCTGATAATTGTATTGTAACGGGTTCTTTTTTTATAATCCAATATAAAACAACAATTATAATTTTTTCTACAATAAATAAATACTACATACATTTTAAAATAACAATTAAAAACATATACATACCTATATAAAAATGCTTTTTGAAGAACATAAATTATAATAATTACTACATATATAAAAGCCGACTGCCAAACAAAGATAAAATATTTTCAAAATAAAATATTAAAAGCACAGTTAAAGTGATATTAACAAGCGTAAAATATAAACTAGAGAATATATAATACTAATAGGATATAATAATATCAATAATGATAATAATAATTATAATACTAATAATAATAATAATAATAATAATAATAATAATAATAATAATAATAATAATAATAATAATAATAATAATAATAATAATAAGAACAATAATAATGATAATAATAATAATAATAATAATAATAATAATAATAATAATAATAATAATAATAATAACAATAATAATAATAATAATAATAATAATAATAATAATAATAATAATAATAGTAATAATTATAATAAGAATAACATAATAACAATAACAATAAAAACATGTATGTTATTTAAGATCGCACCACCTAAAAAATCTTGAATTACACAAAAACCGGAACAATAATTACTACTGCAATTTTAAATACACTTGGAGATGGGGCGCAGAAAACATTCAAAAACAAACAGAGGGAAGATTAAAATATAATCAAAAAGGCAATTAAAAAATAAAAATAACAAACAATAAAACTAAAAAAACTGACGTGTTGTGATGTTGAAAATATTTAAAGAAAACTTTGAAAACTAAATAAACTTTACAATGACATTAAGAGCAGAAACCCACAAAGAAAAACTTATGTGAACGGGAATGTTATTAAATGTATAGCGCTCTTAAACAGATTTCTGAAAAATAAAACTGTATATAAAGATATTAAATGACGATAAAGGTTAACAAAACAAACAAATAACAAGCGAAAGTGCATGAAAACAAATTTAATGAGTAATAAACAATGTTAGATGTATGTATGTATATAATTTATATCTCTAAAACACACACGTTCTATATTAATTTACCAAAAACGGAATGCGTTAATACAAATAATTTGTTTTAAAAAGTAATAAGGGACTTGGAATGATATGCAAAAGAAGTAAATGCAACAAAACCACGCGCAACTTGCTGTTATAATAGAGTATTGAATATCGGCTTAAGTACAAAAGAAATTGCTTTTTCTCTGTTATTTCAATTTCAGACTTGATCTTTTTAAAAATTAGATATTTCCACAATAGTTGTACTTAACTTGGCGGACGATAGACATTCTATTTAACATTAAATTTATGGCTGCTTAATATATATATATATATATATATATATATATATACATATATATATATATATAAACATGTATATATATTTATATATATATATATATATATATATATACATGTTTATATATATATATATATATATATATATATATATATATATATATACATGTATATATATATATATATATATATATATATATATATATGTATATATATATATATATATATATATATATATACATATATATATATCATGTTTAAATTCCAAACGTCTTTATCAGAAAATGACACAATATTAAAAGAATGCGTCACCACTGTTGCATAATACACTAAGATTACGAAACGTTTGATTTCATTAATTAAACTTAAAGGAAAAAATGTCGTATACGCTTGAATATTAATTTAAATTTTATGCTACTTATGTTAACTAATTAAGAGCTGACCGTATATATTATATTTATTTACAAAAATCAAACCAGATTTTACAATTAGCTTCATAATAATTAAAGCTTTATATTTATAAAACCATTTCAAAGCAATTACAGAGCTTTAGCACTATTAATATGTAACATAATAATTTCTAAAATAAATGATTTAGCCTTTTCTTTTTATAAACTTTATGGTGAAACCAATCCAATATTTTTAAGTTAAAAAAACTTAGTTAATTTATCATGTTGTGCATTCTTAATTCACTGTCAATTTCAATTAATTTATTATATCTCAAATAATGTTTTACTTCCATTGGTCAACATTTTTGTAAGCCAAACAACAATTAGTCTTCATTGTCAATTATTATTCACTCTTGTTTTTCCTCTGAGCCGAAAACAATATAATAATCGTGCAAATTCGCAACGTACATATATACATACATATATCAGTACAAGTTGGAAAATTTCTACACAATCCGTTTTTAATATTAGTTTAAGTAATTTCGTTTTAATCGAAATGAAAATAACAACTAAAATACCAACTGACAGATACTAAAAGAAATGTTTGCTATTCAACAGAAAATTTAGTTTTTACATTAAGAACAAACTTGAGTGCACTCTTATCAAGCGAGGGGCGGGCGAGATAAAGCAAAAAAGTGTATAATATAAGAAACTGCAATTAGTTAATAATAATTAAAAACAAATATAAATAAATATTTGATAAAAAAATTGTTCCTTTACAATAAAGTAAATTGAATATGTATTTAACCAATAATACCAAAGGAACAACATGCAAGAACATTGCCATTTAGAAAATTTAATTAAATAATACAATTATATAAAACAAAAAATGAAGAGTATAAACTTATAAAACAATAACAATAATTAAACAAACAGACGTAAAAGGCGCGTTGTTATTTTTGCTTCTTCTTCTATATAAATTAAGCCAAAATGCAAAAAATTTATATAAATTTGAATGAAACAGCTATGAATTTTATTTAAAAAAAGAGCTTTAAAAGTCAATAATAATTAACAGAAAATACCTTCATTTGATATGCTATTAACCCTTTACACAGTAAAAAACAAATAAAAGTTGCAACAAAATTATAGCAGATGATAAAGTATTTTGCGAAATTGCATCCAATAAATAACTTTCATAAATCAATATATAGGGAAAAAGCAAAAATATGTAAATTATATTTTTTAAAGTGAAATTACGCGCGATTTGATAATAATACAACTTTTTAAATGCAAACAGCATGGGCTTTTTTGTTATTTAACATCTCCAATTAACAAAATCTACAAATAAACACAAATAAAATAATAAGAAAACCAAAAGTTCTATAAATCACAAAACTTTAGCTTTATACATTGTAAATTACCCTAATTTTAAGTCTAGGTAACTAAAATTAATATATAAAAAAGGAAATGAGAACGAAGCTCTGGTTCAAGAGCATTTAGTTAAAAATTATAAAAATTTAGCCTAATGTCTAATAAAAAAATCACTAACAAAAACATATAAATACAAAATGATTAATACATTAAATGATAAAACAACTCTAATAAATATTATTATTAAAAATAATTGTATTTAGAAAAGTTGTAATCACAATTAGTGTGTAAAGGCGCTAGTCCCATCAAAAAATATTTTTTTTTATAATTTTATGTATAATTGCAACTTTGCTTTATATAATTTGCACTGATCATAAAAAATCCATCTCGTTTAAAATTTCTTTAGGGAGAAACCCCAATTTGCATACCACTTTCACAAAACTTATTTCTAAGTTTCAATAATGATTGGGATTCTTGTTCTCTTTAATTTTATTTAAAAGATGGTTAGCAGTTTAAAACGTTCTCCCCCTACAGATAAATTGATAATACTTAAGTTATTTCAGAATTTCGACCTGAAGCATCACAAAAAAATATCTACGTACAAAATTTGCCTACGTGACGTTAATATACAAAAACAAGATAAAAATTATTGAAACTCAAAACCTAATAAAGCATTTGAATATTATATTAAACGAACAATATGTTGAATATATACATATTATATACATATATATATATATATATATATATATATATATATATATTTATATATATATATATATATATATATATATATATAATAAACTTTGTTCTTTTTATTTGAAGTACAGCTAATACTGGGTACACACCTGTTAAGTTTGCCTTCCACTTACTATTGTTTACTACTTACACACATATATACACTCATTTATGCATATTGACATGGATATGGCTAATAGAAGATTTGTCTAGAGACAAATTACAGCACAGCGTCCTTTGCACTTTAATATTAATTGAAAGGTAGACAGTTGAAAGACATATTTAGTTTGAAAGAATACTGTTTCTCATAATTTATTGCTTATTCTTCATTGAAAAAATTATTAATTAAACAAAACTTTCAGATATGTATGTATAATAAATGTATTTTTTGCTATAAATATTTATGTGAAATATAAAAGATAAATATGTCCATCCAAATAGCTTTTAAAACAAGCAGTTGATTTATTAAATAAATTTAAAGAAATAAAACAAATATAATCAGACATAAAATATAAAAAGTATACATAAAAATAGACTGAGATTGTTAAATAAATAGATAAAAGGAAAACTGGCCAGTATAATATTATACATGAATAGTACACTGGCAAAACCAACTTGAATACATATATTTTCTTTCACTTGATTTATAAATAAAAATCTTAACAAACTGCAAAAAAAAAAAATATGTATGCCCCTGACAACTACGAGTTTAAGCAAATCTTTATACATATATCAATATTTTTACTTTATTTTCTTCAATTCTTTATTTTCTTCAATAATTCTGAGATCTGTTTGAACTTTTTCCAAGCCGAAAGATATTATGAAACGAAGCTCTAATGTGTAGCAACTTCCCCGGCTATAGTAGAGCAACCAAATAGTAATTCATTAAAGCTGCCTTTGAAATTTATTGTACGCTATATTAATGACCCCATATAATTGCTTACTGCACCATGTCGCTTACTTCTATTAGCAATATTCTAAGACAACAAAAATTACATTGTTTAGTTACCTGCCTTAAATAAATATATTTTACTTTGTATACATACATACATACATACATATGTACAACGTACTTATATAAATATAAACTTTATTAGTACCTTTGACTAAACTGAGAACACCATTTACCTTAAACTTCAAAACATAAAAGTCCCTTAAATGTTTCATATCTTACTAAATTTTTTGTTTTTGTTTCCAAAAGAAGAAACTGAAATCTATTTATATGAAAATGCAAACAAAACTCACGATATCAGATTGTTAAGTTTGAATCTTTAAAAAATATTAAGAGTCTATATGAATTAAATATACGAGTAACCTTGAAATAGATGAAGAGGAATTTGTTTTATATTAAAGAAATGCATAAAATTCATACGTACGAAGTGTTAAAATACTGTAAGGCGTTAAAATAATATAATCGCAAATCAACAAAATAAAATGCACAATAAAAATAATTATTTTAAAATTAAAAACTCTTTAAAATCATCATCTTCACATATTATGCAATTTATAGTTCATTAATATTTTTCTCATCTTATCAATATGTATTTGAATTTTTTATATTTGTTTCTTTATGACGTGGAGATATTCTTTATAATTTAAAATTTTAATAACAATAATAAAAATTAAATTATATCGCAAAATAATATAATAAATTGTATAAAAGCAAAAAATTTAAATCAAATAAATTAAAGCGAAAATTTTTTCACATTTTAGCTTAAATAATTGTAAGAAACTGAAATAAATTAAAATTTAATTGAATTTGTTATGCAAATGGATGAATTTTTAGCTCTTTGTATTTTTCCCCGAAAAAGTGAGATTTAGTTATCTAATCAAATGGTAAGTATGTAATATTATTCATGCAGACATACACCACCATATCATAAGGGAACCACCACTCATTTGACTATCTTTTTAATAGCCTTATCATTAAATTCACAACGAGGCTTGCGCCAAGCGAATCTTCCAACATTCGGTCCAAAAAGGTTTATTTTCGTTCCATCTATAAAAAGAACCTACTGTAATAATATTTAAATCGAAAAAAGTTCGAAATGGTAGCATAATGATAAGGCTATTAAAAAGATATTCAAGTGCGGTGGTGGTTCCCTTATGATATGGGGGCGTATGTCGGCATGAAGGGTCGGTAAAATTATTTTTGTTAAGGGAATTATGGATTCTACATGTTACATTGACATTTTGAAATAAAACGTGGTAGGGAGCATCGACAATCTTGGTATAAAACAAGACTTCGTGTTCTACCAAGACCCTAAACGCAAGTCTATGAATGCCCCTACTTGGCTTTTTTATAATTGCACAAAAATTTTGGAAACTCTTCCCCAGCCACCAGACTTAAATTTCATAAAACATTTGTGGGTAGAATTAAAAACAGAATGGCAAAACGCAGGCCAAGAAGTATTGCCGCATAAAAAAAGTTGTTACAGAAGTGTGGTACAATATTGAACCCGAGGATTGCAAGGATTTGGTTGAAAGTATTCCACGGCGTCTTCACGCTGTACTGAAAACAATACGAAGTCAAAAAAATATCAAAAATGTGTTTTAAATTTAATGCAAAAACAAACATTTATCGTGTCCCACTTTAAGTGTGAACTTTGTTTTAAGCAGTTGTGATATAAAGTGCCTTATTTTTTGTTGTTGTAATTAATATTGTACTTCATTTTTATTTGTTTCGCTTTATAATTCTTTTATTAACTCAAGAATATAGAATGGAAGTTTTTTAGTTTACCACAGACTTTTATTTTGGGTTTCAAATACTTCACACTCAAATTTTTCTACATGTACCATTTTGTGTGTGAGTAGTTGTATATATATATACATATATATATATATATATATATATGCTTTAAAGAATTTTAAAATATTTCATTGGTGAAAAAGTAAACTTTGTATCTCTTCTTGATTGGCACTAAGCGACTAGACATATTTAGAATATGCAACGTACTTACTTAGCTTCCTTCAGAGATTTTTATTTAATCTTCCTCTAAATGTGTTCATGGCACGAAACAAATGCGTGGTCATAAGCAATTTGTCGTGTGGCGTAATGAAAGAGGGTCGGGGGAGATATTTATTCTTTAACTCAAACGACATTGCGGCAGTCGTTGAACTCGCTTTTTGAAATATATGCTAACAATGTATATTAACACCTTCAATGCTATTAACTAAGCCACCAATCCGTGGTACATTTTTAATGTAAATTAACAATATAAGAGCACAATGATACAGATCTCACCTCTACACCAAACGTACTTCTGTGGTTTATGCTTTCGCTATGTTCAACCTTTAGTTGCTTAACACAATATATGACATCTAGATGGCAGTAAGGGCTAGGATTCTTTTTTTTTACCAATGGATTCCAAACCAGAGTTATTTGGTTTAAAGGTGTGTTACATTAATGTACCTAAGCACATAAATATATACATATATATATATGGTCTTTATATCAGCCTCATAGACGACGCAGTCGCATATTATTTCAATCATAGCATTTAGGGCGGAAACTCTTCGATGGTATACACGAAATTTAAAGGCATTTAAAAAGTATCGAACGGTTTTACCAAGCGGTCATATACAGCTCCAACAAAAGTTGTGGTGTAAAAAACTAATTTTATACTTAATGCATAATAATATCTCTATACTTTAGCATAAAAAAGTATTAAGCCCATAACGAAATAAAAATATTGTACAAAATAACATAAATGTATACCTATATAAGGTGTGTTTATCAATTGAAAAATTTTAATTTAAAATCACAAATCAATTTGTAAATAAATGAGAATAAAATCCAGAAGTGCTAACAATTAATTGATGTATGTATGTGCGGATGTATGTTGTTGTCGGTAATATACGACAGCTTACGCTACTCGACGTATAATAATGATTAGTTTTTCAAATTCATTTAAGACTAAGCCCTACAATGAAACAGAAAATCATCTGCATATGTTAATATATATATATATATATATATATATATATATATATATATAAAATATATACGTATGCGTGCGTAAACATTTTCTAAAGGAATTTCTATATGTATTCCATTAAAAATTTACTTACACTTATCATAATATATTATCACAGTTGCTCCCAAACCTTAAAACGCGTAGGGTCACAGCGAAAAATCATCAGTACCGAGAAATAAGTTTGAGAACATCAATAATTGTTTTAGTGATTTAGAAAGCACTGGCTGTCTATAACCTTACCCAACTTTAAAAAACTCTCCTCGGGTCTTACCACTCATGAAAAAAGAGATAGTTGACTAACGAATTCTCATTGGAGAGTTCTTGTTGCAAATACTCCTCTGTCTTTATTTTGATTTCACTTTGCACGTGATGCTTTTATATCTGCCGGCAGAACTTTGTGAAATTTGACAAAATAAACAAATCAAGTACCTTTCACTCCTCAATTTGTTGGTAAATAAGATATGTTTTTAAACTTCCCTGCATATATTTGTGTGTATGTCCATATGTACATACATATGTATGTGCCACAAGCACATGCGTCGTGAACAAATTTGTTCAGAAAGAGCACTGTGCAAACAAAACAAACAAAAAATCTGCTGCTTCCACTGTGTAATTTGTACTGAAATTTATGCTGAAGAAAACTTTATCAAATATTTATGACACTTTATCACAGCTTGAATTTAGTTTTTATATAATTTTTTCATCTGGTGCATGCATGAGCACAGTCGTCATGTTTAAGTATGTGCCTCGCATCAAATATTTATTTTACTTTTGAGCATTAAAAACCATCAAGAATCCTTTTTGTCCTTACAAAAGCGCTCACAACAATATAGCAAGAAGAGGAATACAATTAAAAAAACTCTTCCACAAAACCACTACCAGTATACCCGTGCATACACACTACATAGAATTAAACATAAAACGAGTATTTTCCCGTAGTTAGACTCTAGCCTAGTCTTTTGGTTAAAATGTTAATACGTTGGAAAAGTAAAGATAAAAGTTCACCGAACCCCGCAAATACCAGTAGTGGCACTGGTAGCAGTAGTTCAAAAAAGAAACGCAAAGGACGCGAAGGCGGTAAGTAATTATTTATGCTATCACAATATATTTTCAGCCCTTGTGTTTTATTTTCAATGAAACTCCAATTAAACGTTTTCATTAAACTTCATTACTTATAATATATGTTTTATGGTGGCTGTTCTTCTTTTAATTTTTACATGCAGATGAAAACTGGCAAAATGATATGAAATCTGGTCATGTACAGAATAATGAGCAAGGTAAATATTGTTACATATTTTCATATAACTGTAAAATTTATTCAAATTATGGAAGTAACGATACATTTTTTTTTTCGATAAGATACCGATACTCGAAAATATAGATCAACGTTGCCTTTACATATGCGCATATCGAGTTTTTGTTCAACTTAAAATTAACATACATATGTATGTATGTGTGTACATCAAGTGAAGTAATTATTTATTACACAAAATCACAGTGTAAAAAATTATTAATATGTAAACTTGATATTATGAGTTAAAAGTCAAAATACTCAAAAGTCAGTAATGAATATGGTGTTCAATTTTTCTGGTCTTCATTAGTGCACGGTTCTGTTATTTGTTTTGGGCCTGTTTCAATGACAAAGGTAATTTATTAAAGAGCAGAATACAGCACCTTCCTTTGTCGTACTTGTAGCAAAATAATTATCCGGCGACGTTAGCATTCTATTCAGTTTTTCTATTTTCGACGTTCGCATATAGTTTGAGAAAGAAATTTAAGAAGACAGTAAAATGTAGGAGGCAAATATTGTCGATATATTGATATCGGTTAATCCCTATTTCAAATATTTTAATAGGATTCAAATATATGACAGTGCGTGATTTTGAATAAATATAACATTCACGGATTCAGATAGCCATGCTGGCTTAAAATGGTAGCTTGGCGAATTCGGTGAAGGGGCTGGTTTTTGGTTGGCATAATTTTTGAACCAGCCACAAAAATTATGCGACTTAAAAATTGTTTTCGTCTGAATATGGTCATACATGCATACGTAAAAGAAAAATTTTGTGGAGTGCCTAATTTGTATATTAACAGTATTTCGCTCTCTATTTATATACAACTTTTATTAGCAATATCTCTATTCTTGCATATCCTCAGGAGAAGAACGAAGACGAGGGATGAGAAGAGAGGATCCGCGTAGACATACATTAGGCGGTGACATGCTCGCCTATACCAATCAACAAAATTTACAACAGCAATCACAAAAAGCACTGGATTTGGAAGTATGTATTAACCATTTATTTGCTACATATAATGTTTGCTCAATTTTGTCCGATATCTTAATAAACACCGAACAAAGTTTTTTATTGTAAACAGTCAGCAATTCAATTTAAACACAAGTTGATGCTGTTATACTTATATCTACTGGTTGTGTATATGTTAAGGAATTACGAAACTTATACCGAAAAATACGAACTTATATCTTAATAGCATGTGCTATTTGCTATTAAGAGCAGATTTCGCCAGTAAGTAAAATTAAGTTGAAAGTGTTTGTTATAGGAGTGAATCTACAACAAAGAATTAGTACGATGAGCTGCAAGTACTTTTTATTTAGCTTTGTTCCTAATCAAGTTGCATACTATGGAATACAGAATGATATTGAAAAATTCTTATTACCTACATATTTACCACTAAATACGTAGCATTTCAATAGCGCATTACTTTCAAAATAAACTTATGATCTAACTTATATATAACATAAATACGCGTCTCATTTTTTTTCACACAATATTTAATAAATTTCCAACTAACTCGAACATTTTTGTGAAGTGATAATTAATCGAAGAATTCGAACAATTTGATTTTAGTAATTTAAATGCCTAATTGCTTGCTCTTGGATATCAACTATGACACAGTCAATTGCATAAGAAAATGAGTTTATATGAACTTACCTGACTTACGTAGTTACATATTTCTGTCTCTTGCAGTACTAGTGCATTAAGGGCGATTTGCGTTGTTAATGTGGACGGGTGGAAAGCGTCATACGTCTAATTCCGAATATATTGTAGGAAGAGCTAAGAAATTGAGAAGAAATTATATACTTCGGATAATACAAGTCATGTGTCTAAGTTCTGATTTGTTTTTAAATGAAGAAACTTATGCGCTTCCCATTGTTTCTATTAAATCATATGATTGCTGGTTTAAATATACATTTACATACTTCATTATATACCACGAATTCTCCTTTGTACGTTATAAATTATATATGTATTAAGTTGTGCTTCTCTAGTGCACAGTCAGGAGTAAAAATGGGGCATATTGAAGCAATGCGAGTTAAAACCAAAACGACGCAAACCAAATTATTCCAGTTTCAGAAAAGTCGCGATTCGGAGGCTTTGGTGCATAGTATATAATTAGCTTGGTAAATATTTTGTTTAATTTATTCATTATTATTATGTAAATATTTTTTTTTTTTTTTTGCTTAAAATGCCATTTTTTCATTATTAAATGTATGTATAGTTTTTTCTACTTTTGATTTAAGAACTAGAAACTGGGTGGGTTAACGAAAAAACATTAATTTTCAGATGGATTTCGTCTAAACTTACTGTTTCTTAACGATATACTATACTTCTTTGGAAAGTACAAAATTTTGGCAATAATTTTCAAAATGGAAATGCTACCACAAAAAGATGTTTCTGTATGTTAAAATTTAATTTGTGTGAAAAAACTTGTTTTCTTTGATGAAATGTCAATGTAATATTTGATCAACCTCAAAATTATGCTCAATATATACCATCGATTCCTACTGTTTTTTTAGTGCGCAGTCTCGTATACATGCACAAAATTGACACTGAGAATGATGTAATGAGCCGAAGCGTTTTTTTTTTTTGTTGTCAAAAAACTTCATTCAAGTGTATTTTGATTATTTCTAATCAAATATGGTAATATATTTATTTCTTAATTTTTGCATAATCAAAAAGTCTTTTTTGATGGACTGCCGATATTAGCGGTTTCATTCGAGTATTTAACCCGTTTGTATGTAATGCTCTGGGTATAGTGTTTGCAGTTATGATAGTACCTGTTGTTATTTATATCTCCTGCCATATTTTATTAACATTCTTCTTCTAGTCATCCTGCACCTTGGTGATTTTCCATTTGTCGGAGTTTTTGTACTTATCAACTATTTTCTTCATAGTATTATGATAATAGTACCAACCTCAAGAAAGTGTTAGCTTTCTTGTGAAGCTTTAATACAAGTTGCCTAATATCGGTTATATTTTGTTTACCCAATTTGAAAAATATAACAGTTAACTGATCAAAAAAAGTTATTACTGGTCCAATCGCAATTATTTAAAATGAAACTTTACCGATTTATCAAAGGCATGCAAAACAAATTAAAAAAAAGTAAAACATAATATAACAGTATTTTTACGTTACGACATAATTAAAATGTTACAGAAGAAAAATACATTTTCTTGACATATAAAATATGTATTTTTTTTATTATTAACTTAGGAAAAGCACCACAACTCCATTAAAACTTAGTATTAAACAATATTTCCCAAAATGAAGTTTTATTTTAAAATAAATAACTTTATTTTTATTTAAGTTTCTTTTAATTTTTTCTAATAATAGCAAGATCTTTTTTAATTATATTTCTACTATTATATAATAGCGAAGTCAAGGCGATAAGATGACTAGAATTCGCTTTATATTTGGCATATTAAACATGGAGCATAGCAATAAATTTCTTCAATGAAAGCTTTATCTAAAATTGTGTATATAGCCCTAAGCCAATGAAAATATATATGTTACAACATGACGTAACATAATTTTATTTATCCCGTTTATATCTAATAAGCGAGCAGGTATATCACCAGTTTACTAAAACTTTCTATCATAACTCAAGTGTTTAAAATTTTAAATGGACAAATTTAGTAATATTGTACTCACGAGATATTTGCATTAAATTTTTCCTAATATGTAATTTTAGATATACGCAGTAATTATGCCTAAATTAAAAATCGTTATGTTTATGTACATACGCATATGTATGCAGACATATGTATAAGTATATGTACTTATGTATATGAACTTGAGTATGATTTTAAATGCCGAGAAACTAATTGACACCTGACCATTTATGCAACGACATATATGTTACAGTGTACTTACATAGAAAAGCATTTTATACACTGCATGGAACACACTACGCGAGTATATCACGTGAAAATAATGCACTATTGAAATTTTTTAAATAAACTCTTTATACATATATAGATTTCTTTACAGATGGGTACTCGAGTACTGAAAAACAAGAAGGTATGTATTTGATATTAACAATAAAAAAGTATAATTGTTTTCCTCCGCTTTAGATGCAATCAACCCGTGGTTTCGTGCCCATTAATCAAGGACCATTATTTGATGATGATCCCGGCATAATGTCCGAGGTAGAAACAGCTAGCACGGGTTTTAGACGTGGTGGTAAGCAACGTTCTTCGTTACCCGTTGTGCGTACACCCTCGAAAACCTTAGAAAGACCTCTAGGTATGGTGTCACACACAAAATCCTTGTTCTGAAATATTACAAAGTTAAATAAGTTCAAAATTCGTTTTATTTCTTTCCACATACAGGTTTGGTTTTCTTGCAATATCGTTCGGAGACAAAGAGAGCTCTATTGCCAAATGAAATTACATCGATTGACACTGTACGAGCTCTATTTGTACGTTCGTTTCCTCGCCAGTTAACCATGGCTTACCTAGAAGGTCCCAATGTTAAAATCTATATACATGATGCCAGCAAGGATATGTTCTATGAACTAGAAGATGTGCGCTCGCATTTGAGAGAGATAAGAGATCGATCTGTCTTGAGACTTTTCGAATCTACTGAAGTAGCTGCACCACCTCATATACTACCAGGAGGACCCGGTGTACCCCAGCCACTACCACAAACAACTCCGCAGCACTGGGATCAAGATCAGGTATTTCATACCAATAACAGATATATTTGAAGCGATAAATTAAATCTCTTTTTCTTGCAGAGTTACTTCAGTGAGCCAGAATTCGATTCTGATTATAAAAATCAACACATTCATAAATCTAAAGTAAGTTTAAGTTAAAACACTTTATAAAATGGCCATACATTTTTTAAATTATTAATCTTTATTTATTGAATGTATACACATATGTACAAGTATATATTTGTGCATGTAGGTTTGTGTGTTTGAAAACAACTAGAAAACTTATTAGAGTAAGCAGAGCTAGCGCGAAACGAGCTAAAACTGCTGTAGATAATTATTAGTGCTAATGAGTACTAGTATATGAAGTAGCTCCAGGGCGCTATTATGTAACAAAACACCGATTCAACTTTTAATACAGCACTTAACACTTATTTTAAATTTAAAGTTAAAAAATATGGCTGTACCCTTAAAACCACTATGACTGGCGTTTGTTCAAAAGAAAAATTATAATCTATGTATATCTTTTGCTAAGACTTGATCTTTACATAGGATCTGGTAAAAAACTAATTCAAATAATACCATTGAATGCTACTATATATATACTATATATATATGTATATATATATATATATATATATATATATATGTATATATAATTGTATATATATATATGTATATATATATATATATATATATATATATATATACAGATATGTATATACATAGATATGTTTGTACATATATATATATACATATATATATATATATATATATATATATACATATACATATATGTATATATATATATATATATATATATATATACATATATATATATATATATATATATATATATATATATACATATATATATATATATATATATATATATATATATTCATATATATATATATATATATATATATATATACATATACATATACATATATATATACAATTATATATACATATATATATATATATATATATATATATATCTATATATATATATATATATATATATATATACATATATATATACAATTATATATACATATATATATATATATATATATATATATATACATATATATATATATATATATATATATATATATATATATATGTATATATATACATATATATATATATATACATATATATATATATATATATATATATATATATATATGTATATATAAAGCCATAAATAGTTTAAGTGATGCGATTTCAAAATAGGTCTAAATATTTGCAAACTAAAACTTTTCCAATTACATTTCAATCTTAGGAAATGTTATTTAACACCAAAATTTTAACATTAATGTCACCATGATTGTTTTCTCAACTAATTTAAAAAGTTCAAAGTGATTATTGAGTGCTAATGCAAGATCTTCAGGAAGTCTTTGCACAAATTTTCTTACAAAAACTTGAGATATTCTTTCAAATATCAAAGTTACGACTGCTTAATAATCACCGACCTTTTTTATTTTCTTGCTTAAGATTTGTTTGCATCCTGACTAGTGGTTAAAACAAATAGAGTATAAAAGATTTTATCTATACGTATTATGACTAAAAAAATATTTAATAATAAACTATTACTAATATTACGGTCGCATATGCATATATATATATATATATATATATATATATATATATATATTCATATATATATATATATATATATATATATATCTATATATATATATATATATATATATATATATATATACATATATATATATATATATATATATATATATATACATATAGATATATATATATATATATATATATATATATATACATATACATATGTGTGTAAATATATATATATATATATATATATATATATATATGTATATATATATATATATATATATATATATATACATATATACATATATATGCTTGTGCATATGTATGTATATGGTTAAATCTATTTAAAATTGGCCACATTCTCCTACACTATTGCCTTTTAAAACATTATCAAGTTTCGCCTCGGCCTCTTTCCAAGCAAATACTATGGCACCTTGGAATGGTTCTGCTTCACATGCATCACAAAAGGCCATGACAGCCCTAACTTCCTGTTCAGCTGGCTCACGATCATGTTCAACTATATCATCTTTCTTATCTGCTTTTCCGGCTAAATCATTACTTAATCGCTGTCCGCCGAATTCCGTTAAACCACCATATGTAGAAGTGCCCAGATCGCCTTCTAGAGTAGGATCATTCACAATACTTCCGTCTTCCAAGAAAACTAAATCACGTTTGTTAAGTATTTTTCCGTCCAGTTTTGTTTCTGAGGTAACAGCATGACGTCTGAAGAGTATGCGGGTCTCTGTTTCATCAATAAATTGAACTTTTGATGGATTTGTGGGATTGTAAACCGGTTGTCTGGTAACGGTTTGTGTTGCTTGTGGTGCAATGACCAAATTTTGATTAAGGCTTGCAAGTTGCTGAGCCACTAAGCGGGATCCGACATTTATTTGACCGTTTACAAAATTGGTATGAATAGTTAAACCCTGCTGCGAAACTTGATTTGCAAGTGAAGATATATCACCTGGGTTTGGCTTAGCTAAATTAATGCGCACCTGTGTGGGTATTTGCCCATTAGCCAGTAAGGAATTCATTGCCTGGGGTCGATTTACCTTAAATAATATTATATTTGATATAAAAACTTTTCCTATATTATTGAATGGTGGTTCTAATTTCCTTACCATTAGTGGTGCTTTGGTAGTGAGTTGTATTTCCTGACCTTCATGATCAAAATGGTGAGCGTGATGATGTTTATGATCTCGATGAGCTTTACCGGCACTCAAAGCTACTCGATATATTTGAAGTAATGTAACTTCAAAGTGTAGGCCGGCACAAATTTCGCCAGTCACCGAAGATCCACCAGAATAAAGTTTGCCTTTGGCCGGAATTTTATGAGATACAAGCTAGAAGTAATAACGCGACAAAGGCGCGGTTATTCAGCTCATAAAACCTTTATTCTAACACTTTCCATTCTCAAGCTTAGCAGTGACTTATATAATGCCTGAGTTATTAATATATACAATATTTATGACATATAACTCATGACATAAAAAAACCGTAATACTTCTTTTATAGCTTTTGTCAAAGGGCAGTACCTAAATTAACTTGCATTACTCTTTTGTAATTATCTATAAGTGAATTAATGTTGGATTGATTATGCAATTATAGTTGAATTTACTTTTTATAATAATTTCTGTGTACAGGTTGACTGCTATTCGTTAAACAAAAAGTTAATAAAATGAAGCCGTTGTTAGCTCGCTTAGAAAAAAAATATATAAATATATAACAATGAAGGCTCTTGGCTTTTATTATATTAATGAGTTTATGTCAGATAGAAACAACTTACGGAGTTATGAAAACCTCGTCCAATACGTTCAGCCTTTAGCCAAACTTGCCATTCACCCGTCTTGCCGTTCCATGACGTACAAGTATGGTGCCACTGGCGAGCTCTTAATGGATAATTGAGTCTAAAAAATAACGATAAGAGAACTTGAAGGAAACAAACCAAATTTTTAAATGCTTATACAAATGAATTGTGATCTATTGATTAATAGGTGTTGTTGAAAACAGAAAATTTGTGTTAAAATGTAATTGATGATCAAAATCAGAAGTGAATTTACGTAATTGAGGATATATTTACAAAAGTGTGTGAGCACATGTATGTGTACATGAGATACACCCAAAACATGACTTGGCAATATTTATTGAGTTTGATGTAAACGAGTACATACATACCTATATATTTGTTGACCTTTTATAGCCATCGATATAAAACTGGAATTTTTTGCATTCGCAACCCAAAACTGAAATTCTCTAGGTATATCTTCAGCTAATCAAAATAAAAATAATAAAGATTTTTTTAGAAAACACAAATCGATTTATAAGTAAAAACTATGAAAGCAGTTTATTATATACAACGGCAAATTATCCTCTAGGATCGTACAGATTTGTGTTAAACAATTTCAATTTGTTTTAATAACTTTGTATGTATCAGATCATACATCATTTATAATTTTTTTTTTTTCATTTATTATTATTGCATGTTAATAAAATTATATAATTAGTTGTCATTGTCACCTCTTTTTGGTAGAACGTCTTTAGCATCATAGCAAAAGAGTCCATGAATACCATATGCATGATGTTTTCAGATATTTTATTTCTACTTTTTCAGCTTTTATAACGCTGAGTAAGACCTTACACAGTTCGCACCTTTGTTAATGTATATAAAGATTCACAAGTGAATATAAACAGAACTTATCATTTAAATAGCACAACATCGCAACTTCACTATTTATCTTATCTACAAAATTTTTAAATTTTCCTTAATTTTTTCATATTCGCAATCGGACTAAAGTTGTATTTCTTTTAAGCTGAGATACATGTTGTATAGCATGCTAGCTAAATATGTTTGTCATAACAAATTTTATTTGTGAGCAACAATCTCAAATTGTATCATAACCTAAAAAATACGAATTGGATTCATCACTGAAATATTTAGGATATATTTAAAAAATTAATTATAACAGATCTTCACTAACAAGTATTATGAAAGACACCGAATTGGATTAATGTGTTATTGAATTCGCAATGCTTAAAATTTTTTTAAAAGCTGCATTGTGTCAGAACTAGAAAGGAGGAGTAGTGTTAAAAGAACAGGTTAGAAAATTTCTTTATATAATATTTCATTATATAAGAACTACTTCTTCGGTATCTGTAGCCTTTCACTGACGAAGTGAAACGTAAAAAATATCTATAACGGAATTCTCTATTTTCTAATTTCTCTTCATCTCTTAACAATATCTCCTCCTTTCCCAGTTCCAGCGCAATGCACCGAATATGTACGGGTCATCTCCTGAGTGCTGGTCCTGCTCATAATATATATATATATATATATATATATATATATATATATATCTGGGATATCTCTTGACCATCATTCTGTAGTTCTGTAAACTGTTATATATTTCCAATAAAAATTCTGGCTACGTCACACGAATAACTGAATGCTAAACTATAAATTACGGACATGTGTACGCGTTATCTTGTCTTTCTGATTCACGGTTCGATAGTAGTTATTCATATTTGTATATTAGCTCATTTTTAAATTGGCCATCACTTGCATATATATGTTATAGCAGTTATTTTGCTACAATAGTGAAGTACTCATGAATGCTTCTGCAAAACTTGTTTAATTTTTTAATATCACCAAGCTGCTTTGACGATGAATAATTTTTGTTTTTATTGTGTATCATCAGAAGAAAATTGTTTCCTTTCACTTTTATAATTGTAGCATTAGTTTAGTTTTAGCAACAAAACATTTTGTTGTCAACATTTGCTGTTGCACAAGAGAAAGAAAGAAAGAGAGAGATAGAGAGATGATTTGAAATTTGTTGATTTAATATATTTTTTTCGGAATAAAGCAATGAGCTAGCTAACTTTTAAGAAATATATTGAAAAAATTTATTTTCTTTTTAACTTGAGTAAAGCATAGTTTTACAAAAATTAACAAAAGCTAAACCTCATTGTGTTTTAAAGTGTAGCAGCAGCGGCAAAATTGCAAACATTTTACATTTTATACATGTTTTGTCCATTATATGTTTATGCATAATAATATTTAACAACCGCTTGTATATTATATAAACATATATGAATACAATATCAGCCAATGCTATTGAAACTTGTTTGTGACAATTATAATGTTGCCCAATTTATATACATACATACAGGCATATGTCCGTAATTTTTTACAAAGTTTTACAAAATTACAACGAAGAGTAATGAATTTTGGGAACCAATTTCATAGTTATTGCATGGGTATTTCCGACGTGTAACTGGACTTACTTGAATAAGTTAAAATAACATGATCGCCACTGTGATTGGTAAAACGCATCCAAAAGCAAATAGTAAATTGATCTAGTTCGGGTATTTTATTTTCAAAATGCACTATGCCATCCTCGTTAAAAGCGTATTTTTTCACCGCACACTGATTCTTGAAGCATGAATAAGAACATTATATACACTTAGTTGGAACTTGACAAAATAGCCTACCTGTTCGTATCCAGATATTTTGTATCCAAACTTTGCATCCCCAAAATTAATGGTACTGGGCTGTGCAGCCGTTGTCACACTTGGGTTATAACTATTTTGTTTTCCTGCCACTGATTCATCTGCTAAAGGCTTTTGCACTTCTTTACTATCACTACTCGAAACGTACGAATTTTTGCTACCAAATTCAGGATGTGACTGTCGCAGACTAAATGAACTTGTAAATGTAGCCGAAGTTGTCTGAGGACCCCTTATGGCAGCTTGGCCCACAATAGGTTTCCAATCATGGCAAATAGCGGTGTGACCACTTAGCAATAGTAACAACCATATAGACTTCATTACAGTTTAATTTATATACAAGTAGTTTTTTATTCGAAATCACTACAATTAACCGTATCTTGTAGATGTTAGTGGGCAGATTTGGTTTGTTTTTATTTAACTGTGCTAAATTAGTTTGCAATTATTCAACGGTTTCTTAATTATGGAGTAATTTTTGTGAAGTATGTCTTGATACCGCGATCGTTCACAACCTACTACCATAAAAAGACTGAAACTAAATTGTGCATACTAGTATGCGCAATACCATCTTCTACGTGTTTTAAGAAATATGTTATAAAATAAACATCTATAGCAAAGCTTTAGGTAAGATGAAAAAACATTTAGAAAGCTTTATCATTCATGTAATTTATGAAGAGCTTCAAGCTTTGGTAAACAGGGCTACCATCATGAGGGACTTAAATGTGGGAATAGTATGTAGCAACATGGAACATACTAATATTCCTTAATCCAAATTGATTGGATATAAGCTCAAACACCACTTACAGAAAACAACAGCTCAAGAGCCATTTAGAAGGTTCCTCTAATAATAGCTGACTTCGGGCTACATCAACAACTTAGTCAGCTATCACCAGTTTCATTAAAAAGTTATGCACCAGTTTGACCGGAATATGACAGATATCTATTCACTGTATATATTACAGTACAAAGACTTAGAAACAAGTCCATCCGTTCATATTACAAGTACTAGCGGTATCAAAAGTGTTGCAAGTACGAAGATTTTTAAGCCAATTGCAGAAAAGTTTATGCGAGAGCTCATTAACCACGTTTAATTTTAGTCATTATTAAGACAGCTTGGGACTCATTTTATGTCGACATGGTTTTATACAAAAATAGGGCGCAAGGTATTGAATTATTGGTAGACGTAAACTGCCAATATAATGTAGGACTATGACGGCGACGGCTTACCTATTTTCATCGCAAGATTTGATCTTAGATTTGAAAAACACAACAACTATATATATTGCTGAGACCACAGTGATTGCCTTAAGAAACCTTCAGTGAATTTCAGCCATATAGACAAACCTATAACCCGCATCTACTACTACCATAAGCAAATCTCAACAGAGATAAAATTCCTGGGACTGCCATGGTGGGAAACTCTGTTCCCGTGGTATTTCTTGTTAATATCTTTGAAATTGGAAACACTAAATTTTTCAATCATGTTGAAAGTTGTTCAATGAATTGTATTCAACTGATTGCGAAAATAAAAACAATTAATCAACTCATTTGCACATTTATATTCATTCATAGACTTTTTGTTTCAACTTGTCGTCTTGATTGCTGTAAATGTTGTTTGATAATAGCAGGCTCTCCAAAAAAGGAATAAGTTTATGAATCGGCATTTACCTAATTCTTTATAGTTTTCGCTTAATTTTTCGTTATCAACGTAGAATCATAATATATGTCTATGTACATATAAATATTGCTTGTTTTCTTCTCAGATGAAAATTTATGTTATATACATATATATATATATATATATATATATATATATGTACATATATATATATATATATATATATATATATATATATATATTAATATATATATATATATATATATATATATATATATATATATATAAATATATATATATATATATATATATATATAAATATATATTTCTATAGAACACAGCGTATGTCAAACTATATGTATTATCTGCCACTATGCTCCATCACTGTAATTGTATTATAAAAATTTGGCTTTAACCAAAATAATACTTGTAATTGCACTTTTAATTGTAAAATATAAATATTTTCAAAATAAATAGAGTAAAAATATCTTCTGTACGAAATTAACCGATTACATGGAATATGTTGTATAACAAAATACTTTAGTACAATACACCTTAAACTGTTTAAACTTCTATCCTGCATTATTGCAAGATTAAGTTAATTTTTGTCGCCTAATTACTAAGACTGGTAGCTGAACATTTTATGATCTTTGAAGCATAATAAATAATATGCAACAGCACACAAATTAAATCGATGCTTCTGTACAGCCAGTTTCAAAAATCAACCCAAACGGCCTTAAACTGTGTGTTTTGCAAAAAATCTTTATCCCAAACGAGATAAAAGTTGCCTGTGCTTTGCGCTGGTAACGTAGGTCTTCAATGGTGAAATAAACAAACACACTAACTTTCACATTTATTATATTTTTAAGGATATTTATTTATATACATATATGTATATATATATATATATATATATATATATATATATATATACATACACACACACACACATATATATATATATATATATATATATATATATATCCATACATACATACACAAAAAGAAGCTTGAGAAAAACTTGTATGAAAATCCGAGGAAGTGGGGAGATAATACAAACTGGTGTTTCGTCCATCCTCAATTTCAATTCCATAAAAAATTCGATACCCGCCTAATTTAACAAAAATTTCTGTTTTATGTGTTTAAAACGTAATAACAAGTGTAATCAATACCACATAAAAAGTGAAATTGCCTGCTGTTAAAATCCATTGAATTTTTAACAAGAGAAATGTATGGTACAATGCCAAGAATATGTAAGCATGCGATTTGGTTCCAATAAGCACAAAGTTAGCATACATACGTACATTTTAACTAAATCTAAATATGCATATATGCACGAGTACAAAACTGTTAATACTTTGTTATGTATAATATACTACATTTACTCGTATTTATATATGTGTTCCACAGAAACTAAACAGGCATGAGTTACAAAAGATTTTAACTATTTTGATAACTTGCAGATTGGTAAGCAACCAGCACCTTATTATGTGGGAGGCTCCCAAACGTTACCACGTGGGATGTATACTGATCGCAATAAGATACCAATGGGTAAGTAATTCAAATAAGCGAACTTGTAAATGTACTCTAATCTTCAAATTGTCCAAATGATACCCTGCATTTAAATTGAGAGATACCAAATATGGGTAGATATTGTACAGAAGATGCATGTTTAAGTTTGTTTTCGACTCTTATCAGTTTGCCAATGTTGTTTTTATTTCTATATCAGTTTTTTATTAAATCCCTTTTTCGATCCAAAAATAGCTCTGTTTTTTATACGATAATTAATTGTAACTTTTGTAATGTGTGTGTGATTGGTATTATAAATATATATAGGAACGCCTTTGAAACCTTTAAGAACGCCCAACTCCAGGGGTAGCATGGAACCCTTGTTTCCTTATCCCCCGGATCAGTTATACAGTATACCAGGTACTTAATCATAACAAACATTTGAATTACAAACACAGTTATGTATACCACAATTAATTTATCAAAAACGAATTGGGATTCTTTGTTTATGGCACATATCATAATGACTTAAACTGTTGTAGTTTTTAGTTTTAAAACATCAGTGGCATATATATTAAAACGTATAATTTGCAATACCTTTGGAAGAATGTGAGAATCAGAAACTAACAAATAAAACATGTTTCAGATGGTTATACAAGTTCTCCGGAACGTTCAACGCGTGGGAGTTATGAAGAGCCCTATTATAGTCAATATGGAACACGAGGTGCAGTGATAGCACCCATTATAGATGAAGAACAAGCGTGAGTTTGAGATGAAATCTTCTCAGTTCTTAACGTTTGTGAAATGATTGATAATTATAGGGAAGCGGCAATGAATGAAGACCAGTACGCCTTATACGGCATGAAAATGGGTCACACCCGGATGCCTCGAACCAATCAATTATATGACCCTACCAGGTGAGTAGTAAACTACATTCCATCTACATGTATAATCACGTTTATAGCTTTCTGTTTATTTAACTGCATATTTCTATATATTTAAATATCTCCGGTTTACAGTTTAAAACTACTAACTAACATCATAGATGTATCCCAAAACACACATTTTATGTACATTTGTTGGCCAGTAGAAAAAAGTATTCCTAACAAAATGGTACCAAAAATTGGCGAAACCTGCCCACTTTTAATGACTTTTCCTCTTTTAGTTGGGCTTAAAGTCCGGTTTACCATGAAAAAAATTCGACAAATGTCTGAGTTTATAACATGAAGTCCCGCGAAAATCCTAGCATATATTCACGGAAAATATATTATATATTAACAACAAAATATATTTATAGTGTTAAATTTTTTACATAGGTACATATATATATATATATATATATATATATATATATATGTATAAAATATTTTATAGATTCACAGGATGAGTACGAGTGTAAGAGACAAAACTTATGATCGCTGCTAACAAAATAGCGGACTAACTGCTTGTTAATGGTATTTGCTCGTAATATTGATAAGGATTATTCGAATTGTAACTAATGTTCTGGCCATAAATGTTAAAAGTTTGTGTACTATCAATTGGCGACAAAGATAATCCGCGACTTCTTCTATAAACTTTTATGCGTTTCATACCATTTGTAGTAGCCATAGTAGAAGCAGCGGGATGAAAATATGTTGTACCTAAACATACACAATATACATATTTGCTTTTTAACAATAATTCATTAGCAATACCTTTGCTTTTGATGGATTGTACTATCAAACACAACAAATACCCACCAAACGATAAAAATGCTAAAGCAGTTACACTTATTTGAAAAAGAGTTTGCAATTTGGAGGCCTTTTCTTCAGGTTGCCAATGCTCGTAACTTGGATGTGAAACTTCAAAGCCCCTGAGAGAGATTAAAAAGCAGATATTGAAACGATCCGAAATGTAGGAATGTTTACCTTTGCTCTGCAACCAACGCCATAGTCGTTGGCTTTTCACAATTGCCTTCTGTTGATGTTGAGCATATCGTAGTCATAACTTTCGGGTAATGAGAATTATCTGTTAGTTCCAACATATTCAAAGAATGCTTTAATATCAACAGCTCGGATACATTCAATTCCGTCAAACAATTTCCAAACATCGATGATTCGAAAACTAAAGGTGAGGCAGAGTCAATACCTCCTTCTAATGGAGTAATACGAAAATATTATTAAGAAACGTATTTACCACTACAATAAGACATTTAGTTCTTTTTAATATCTGACGACACTAGAAGAAAAACTGTTTTCACTCTTGTATTTAATTGTCAACTAAGCTTTAAAGTCTTTCTTACTCCGTTAAGAAGCCTAGAAAAATATATCTGCAATCACATTATTTTCTTATAGTTAAGTAACCAGAGCGTGATATTGAGAAAATAACTCTAGTGTAAATTTACTCACAGAATTTGACATCATCTAAACGAAATAATATACATAAATATCTATATTTCTCTTAGCTGCATTGCTTTGTTATAAATAATGTATGTACTTGTTTTCTCTTTTTCAGACCGGAAGATTTGCATCGCATACGTGTGGAACATATGGAGCGACAACTAGCAAATTTAACAGGTTTAGTGCAAAAGGCTTTAGTGAATCAAAACCCACAAATTCCGCCAATACAAGTTCCAACATTGGATCCTAATTATTTGGTAGTACCCACACAATGTCATGGTAAGTTAAAGATTTGCACACGTTTTCAATTTAAAAGTACAAGTTGTCATTCTATATTAATGGAATAATAACAACAATTTACACTTCATGCCAAGCTTTCATTTATTATTTCAAAAATATTTCGCCTGCCACAATTAATTACATTAATGCTTTTTTGTTTTAAATGTTCATTGTTTTTTAAATGTTAATTTCACCTTTAAAGTCACAGTACACTGAAGAACAAACAACACACATTTGTATTTTTATGCCTCTTTTGTGTTTTTAGTAAACGGTTCTGGAGAAGATCTTTACGTTAGAGAAAAGGCTCCGAAATTGGGCAAAAATGCCTGCCGTAAGTACTTTTTCTTGTTTTTTGTTTGTAGATTTTGTGGTTTTCTTGGCAAATATATCATTGGAGACATACAAACAGACACGTGCAGTAAATCAAATGACTTCAGAGTAGCTGATTTAAAATTTAGAATATTGCTCAGAGTGCTATATACTATGGGTCTCATTAAGTGCCAAACATTCGAAAAAAATGTTTTTCTTAAGTGTGACAAATTTGAAACAGCACCAAATAATTCTTAGATATAGCACGAAGAAATATCGCTCGATTTACGGCACATGTCTTCAAAATTTTGAAATATTGTACATCAAATAATTTGTTTTCAGAAAAATCTGTGTCCTTTGAAAAAAGTGTCTCCTTTAGTGATGATATCCAGGGACTACCAAAATCACATAGTCCTCAACATGCTGGTAAATAAAGTACTTCACTTGCATGTTTTGCTTATATCTATCTATCTAAACAGATATATATATATATATATATATATATATATATATATATAGTTAATAAATTAACTATTTGACATACTGTCGTTGTACTATTATAATATGAGATTTATTTGTTGGGTGGTTAAGCAATGTCTATATGCATTTCATTGGCGCTTTTTACCAAGTCGTCAGTAGACTTCAACCACAGTTTTGAAAAGTTTCAAACTTCTCAACCTATTAAAAGACTTTTATAAGCCATCTGAGAATTATGTTAATAAATTAACTATAAAAATTCACAAATGATTTCAAAAAATCACATTATAATAAATTGTGGTTGAAGTCTACTGACGATTTGGTAAAAAGCGCCAATGAAATGTATATAGACGCTGCTTAACCACCCAACAAATAAATTTCATATTTTATATATATATATATATATATATATATATATATATATATATATATAAATATATATATATATATATATATATATATATATAAATATACATATATATATATGTATATATATATATATATATATATATATATATATATAAATACATTAAAAAAATATATTTGCAACTGTCGCACTTAAAACATAATGTTTTAGACTACAGTTTGCTGTAATAATTAAAAGATCATAAATGATATATACATATGCAATAGAATAATATGACTATTAACATAGTGAATTGATTTTGCTAGGTCGCAGCAAGGGTGAGTTACATATCGAAGGTCTCAACTAGAAAGGCTCTGAATCGTATTTTTTACGAATTACGTATATATATATATATATATATATATATCAGTGATCTCAACACGAAATTTATTTGTCGCACACAAAACATTTGATGATTACAGTTTCCATTATAATCAATACAGATTCTGTTGTGATTTTACCTTCTCCTGTAAAGATACAATTACAAATGTGAGTTTGGGCCTTTCTACTTAAGACCTATGATATTCTCTTGGGCGTTTGACTGGCGTACGACGAATGTCTTCTTCCATAAATGGAAATAGTTTTTCTTTGCCATATTGAGTGTGTATTATTCATGTTAATTTGTGTTTCCAGCGCACTCCCACCTATAAAATTATTTCTCTGTGATTATTGCAATAAATAAGCATTTTAGCTTTATTCCATTCAATTATTTTTGAATAAAATAGTATCGATGTAAAGTATCGTAGTATCGCTGTACCATATTATACAAATAAAATTACACTCATTTATAACTGTTTTTTTAACTAACTCAATATTTGTTTTATTTGTACAAAATAAAAAGCTGATACAAAACCCACAAAACCAGCCATCAAATCGTCCACTTTGCCAAGAACCTCCTCACAAGGTAAGTAAGTGATTTATTGTATCAAAGAAAGCACTTGTAACCACCTTTTTAAAGATAAGAAACTTGAGCAAAAAAAAATTTTTTTCATTAACATATGTATGTATATTAAAAATTTTATATAGAACGTGATCGCCTTAAACCACCACCACCTCCTAAGCCTATGGTATTGGCACAAACAGCTCATAACAACTACAGAGCGGATATAGCATTGGCTCCAGAAGTGTATAATCACCTAAGAGGTCTGCAGAAGAAGGCCAAAGATTTGCGTACCGAAGTGCGCACTCTGCGTCGTCTATCACAAGCACAATCAGTAGCAGTGCGGGAAGATATCAAAAGTACTTTTATGCGCATTCGCGCCACTTTATTAGCAAGTAGTGGCAGTATATGGGGCCATCAGGATCAGGATGCTACACGCATATCACGTGAGGAGGAATTATACAAACAGGAAGTAATTCGTTTAGAAAAAGATCTTAGCGATTTAGAGTCATCTGTAGAGAGTTTAAGAGGAGAGGTAATCAATCGTCGAACAAGAGTAAACATGACTGCTGTAGAGGACATGGCTTTGGTACTGAGTAGAGCCAGGTGGGAACGAATTTATTAAAACTTATACCATGATTTTTGCGATTTGTGAATAACTAATATTAAGAAGAATAGGGGAAAGGCAAGCAGAGTAAAAATGAAGCGAAACATGTTTTTACGTAACTTTTGCTACTCACCTTCCTGCTCTACTTTTCATATTATGTAGCAAATTATAGTTTCAACTGTTATGACAAATACATATATCATTTGCTTAAGCTACCAAACACATGCTGAACTTTTCTCCATTTCAGCAAAACTGTGGCCGAACTAAAGATGAAATTTCCAGCATTGTCCAATGGATTACGTTGTATTTTGTCTAGTGAAATGGAAAAAGTTGTGCGAGAAGAAAAGTTCCTAAAAGAAGAGCCAGACCGGTTGGAATCAGCTTTAAGAAGGTGTAAGAAGCTGACAGGCACTTTAGTGACACTAAAACGGTTAGTACGCTACTTAAACGAATTATGGACAACTGCTTATTGTTTTTAATTTATACTCACTTAAAATACAACTGAAAAGTTTTTTCAAACACGCAAAAATATTTATGGAGATGCTTTTGAGTTCAACCGGAAGCTACTATTTATATATATGTACATATATATATATATATATATATATATATATATGAAATTTATTTGTTGGGTATTTAAGCAATGCACATAGGCATTTCATTGGCGCTTTTACCAAATCATCAGTAGACTTCAACCACAGTTTTGAAAAGTTTCAAACCGCTCATCTTATCAAAATACTTTCATAAACCATTTGAGAATTTAAATGAAAACTCACATTATAACAAGTGCTAGGCTATGAAACTTATAAAAACCAAAACCCAACAAACAACTTTTATTCGATATGGCTCTATTTTTATTTTCTATACCTTTTTTCAAACATTTATTATTTATGTATGATTTAACTTGTTATGCTTACCCTCAATCTCAAATTTTGCGTCTTTAAGGACTTTGGAACATATTTGCAAATTTATTACCCAAACGCATATCCAATTTTAGAAATCGTATAATACATATTTTTAACAACTTTTCTTTTTTGACAAGCTTAAAATATCAATTTTGGCAATAAGAGCTTTTTTGGGGTTTATCAAAAGAGTAAAGGGTGATGAACCTGTGATAAACATTTTGGCTGAAATATTTGCAAGTCATTTTTGTTACCAAACAGTAGTCAACTATTGCCCGTGTTGGAAGTAGTATCTGTTACTATGCCATGAATATTCTTTCCAAGCGCGCATTTAAAAATGATTTAGTAAATCTCAACATAATGAAGTCTTCTGGGCCAGATGGCATTTCTGCAATTATCGTCAAATTGCAGTCTGTTCTGCGCTTTCGAAAATTATGGAAAATATGCTTAACTTTCATCTGGTAAGGTATCCGGGAACCAATCAGAAAAGTTGTGCAATTTAATTCGTAATTTTTGTGAAAGTAAGGTGGCGGCCTTATATACTCCCAAGGCATTTAAATGGTGTGACATGGTACACTTCTGTCAAAACTGACCGCTTTTGGTATCGGTGATTTTCTACGTCAAACTTCCTACGCTATATATTCTTTCGTTTTTTAATGTTGTGTAAGACATGCATCACTTCATCTGATCTCCCCACTACATATGTAAACCACATATATTCAATAGAAAGTCGCCCGGTGTTTCCAAGTATATTTTGAAGTTATTTAACCGCGCGCAGGAGTGAGCGAAGAACCTCACTCAAGAGTAGACTAGCCAACTCTATTGACTCACTAGAGGATTGTAGCAATTTGGGATGCATTTACTGTTTTACCGATACTATAACGGAATGTGCTCTATCACCTTCGATCAGGCGATATTAGGGACCTTGTGCCCGAAAATTTGTTACTTTTATGAGCTATACTCTCCGCACCACTAGAAATCAAAGAAAACATTTCAGACGGTTCAATTTTTTATATATAAACTATATATCTGCAATCAAGCCTATGTAGATGATTTTGGAACATTAACAATTAAAAATCACAAGCCTTTTTTATTGTGTATAGCTAACCGCAATACCATTATAGATAGCGCTTTCATATATTCTCTATACATTTTCGAATAAGCATGTATAAAACAATTTATTTAGAGGTAAAGTTTTCCATTATTGTTATTGATATGCGAGGGAAAAAGTTCCTTTTATGTTCAACTAGCCATGAATTAGTTATGGACTAGCTACAGAGACAGAAGAAAAAGGAAATACAAGTAAATACAAAGGCAAATCAACTAAATTGTTTTATACATGAAGTAACGAACAAATTTAGAACTAAATGAGTTATGCGCACTTCAACGACAATATACGATTAAATCCTATGTACTTAACATCTTTATACAATTTATAATTATGTACAAATTCCACCAACATCGGTTGGAGAATTTCGGAGAACCAGACATTGTCCCACATCCTCACATAGTTTTAGTTTTCAAGGAAATGGCTGGGACTGTAATAAGTACTTCCTCCGTATGGGAGTTTACCGCTCCTCGGAGAAAGCTTAACGCGTATTCCTACTGCTAATGTCAACCTTAAAGTGTAATCAGTGACGAAAGTTTTTTAAAATCAAATCGAATATACATATGTATGTACATATACATATATTTAAACTGTGTGTTTCGTTTATAGATTGGCAAGTGTACAAGAGCAAAGATTGCCTCCAACAGAGCCTCAGACAAATGAAGATCCACCCCGTTCTGCTGAAGTTTCTGTAGCAGACAAGGTAAGTATTTCTGACTAGCGTAAAATTCCTGAATCTTACAGGCACTTCACATTAGATGCTTCCATTTAAAAGTATATACATGCATAATATGTATATAAAACATATCAAAATCAGTATTACCATCCAGTTTAATTTGGTTTTTGCATACTTTCAAATTAAATATAGTTTAAACAAATTAGTTGAAGAAATCCTATGAAGTTCACGTTCACTTGTTTACTTTTGAGTTGGTTACGTTGTTTAATTTTCCATTGAGTTAAAGTAGAGCATTCAAATATACCAAGAAAAAATTTCCCCTTCTCCCTCAAATATAATAAAATAATATAAAAATACTTAATTTAGAAAGTGTGTATATAAAATTGTTCTAATATTTTTGTGATTAAAGCAACTAAATTAAGATTGTTTATTTTTAATTTCTGTTTAAATTATACCTATTTTGCAATTGGCTACATTATTATAATTTTTAATAATAATTTTTTCCATTTACAAGACCAAGCAAAGCAATTCTAATTAAAACAATTGGTGAACTAATAATTATTATTATAGTTTCAAAGAAACGCTTCACCGATTCACCCAAAATAGAAATAAACTATAATGAAGAAAAAGAAAAGAAAGAAAACGCAAAACTTAGAAAATTGAAGCGATAACCGTGATTTATAAAAAGTTTAAAAAAAGTAAATTAAAGTAACCGTTGAAGGAAATCGGTGCTCTAACGCTTAAACATATTTTGTAATTAATTCCATAAATAAATGATTAGAATTAATGTGCAAATATTAATGGGAAGTTAACAAATAAAAATAAGAAACCAGTATATTCAATTCATATATGGTATTGAAAATTTTAATTTGATTTTCATTAAAAATTATCAACTATTTTCTTTTAAAGTTGTATCAACTTTACGTTTAAAATGGTATCCTTTCTTTTTATTTTTGCCTTTTCTTGTGTTTCCCGTTGTTGGTGTAATACGTAGTTTAACTGGCGCTGGAGTTCAAACTTCAAAGAGGCAATCAATGAGTAATGAACCCTTTTTAACATTTTAGCAAAGAATAATTAACCCTTTTTGAATTGTTACACACCATTTTATTTGTTATAAAAAACAGTTTTCTCAAAACTTAGAAAATTCTTTTATACGCTATTCTATTAACTAACTACATAGAATTTATTTTAAATTAAATCAAATCAAGTCTAAATATATCAGTAAAGCAATTAATAAAACTAATATTTAGGTTGATGTTACAATAATGTAAAATATTTGAAAGCAAAAATTCAATTAACTACCAACTCTTTTCCTTAATATATTAAGCGCTTGTTAATGTTCTTTGTTATTACTTTTATTGGTTTATTATAATTTTTCTTTTATATATGTTATAATTTTCATGAAGCTTTTGTTTTCCGTGCAATCTCAATATTATTTGTCGTAATGTGTTGTTGATTGTCTTAAAGAAAGCACATCCAGTTTTCCTCCTTTTTTTGTGAATTTTGCTGTCTGTCTCTCTAGTAGTTAGATATGTATATCGATATGTATATCGATGTGTGTACATGCTTTTGTTTTAAACACAATATTTTTTTGAATTTACGTACATACAAGTGTGCATTATGCACTTGCAAGTACATATTATGTACTTATGTCATATGTATGTAAGTATTCCAAGCAAACTCTCTTAGAGAAACAGGCAATAAATGTTCGCGATGTTTATCCATAGAATATTAAAACACCGACCTTTTAGTGACACATTATCGTTAGCGCCAAAGCATATATATATATATATATATATATATATATATATATATATACAAGTCACGAAGATATATACGTATTCTTACGAAAAACTTAAAAAGTCTCAGCGATATGCTAATGGGTCGATATGTTGACTTCGGATCACTCATATTAACATTAATGAAACATTAATTATCGCCCGCACAAGCTCTTGTTTTAAGCATTAGTGCAGAATTTACTCATTCATAATCTCATAACAACTTCAAATGTGTCTATACTAGTATTTAGAAATAATAAGTATACATATGTTGATGTTTAGCAATTAATTCATTATAAATTATTGTCTATTAAACCTTTTCGTCTGTATATAAGTATATTTGAAATTGGCCTCATCTGAATATGACTTATTGGATAATAAATTTTAGTCGGTGAAGTTTTCTTGTGAAACGAAACAAAACAAAGGGAAAATGACAAACTCTTATGAAATATGCAAATAGACAACGGAAAGAACATTGAATAGCTTTTAAGTTTCAAATTCATTAGAAAGAACTAAAAATAAATTCCATATATGTATATATATATATATATATATATATATATATATACATATATAAATATATATATATATATATATATATATATATATATATATATATACATATCTAAATATATATATATATATATATATATATATATATATATATATACATATATATATATATATATATATATATATAATATATAAATGCATTTAACACCATAAAATCGGATTTCCAAATCAAACACATGCAATTGTACATATGTACTTACATCCATGTAAGTATTATATATTACGCTGTCTAAATAAAACTAACCAAGAGCTGATATACAATCGGACTTGTCTTAAGTCTTACGTCCACAATATTGAGTCTATTGAAGCATTCCGAAATATCATACAGATATTAAGCATTACTTGTGAAGAGAACAAGCAAATAAAAATAATTTTTTTTCACGGATATGTAATATACTGGAATTATATTTATGCTAAACATAATTCCAGTATATATGGATGTCTGCAAAAAATATTTCTCAAAAGATGTTTAGTTGCTGAATTATGGTGCGGTAAAGTAAATTTATTTTCTGGTCTGAAGAAATGTGAATATCTCACATGTTTAAAACTGACGCAAATTTATAAAAGCAGAAGCGAAAATTTTTAATTCCAACGAGGGATATATATTTTCTTCATATTTTGAAAATTGTACAGATTCTTTACATACGAACAAAATAACTTAACTAACACTTAACACCTCATAAGCCGATAAATAAATAAATACACGCTCATATATATCAAATGCTAAGGAATTTCGGCAAAATATATGTATATATATTTTATATGTTAAAAAATAATATGAAAGATAAAATCAAATTTTGAAATATACGAATAACACTTTCTATTTTGAAATGGATAGCAAATAAAATTTAATGCAATATGTGGTAAATTTTAAAAATCAACCTAAGCTTATTGCTTAATGGTAAAATTTTTATTAAATAGTAAAACATTCTTTTGTTTCACCATAGTTCGGCTGTACTGTATATGATAAGAAAAAAAGCCGAACGACTGAATTGAATAATTTATACCAGAGTTGATTTCAAAATTGCATTTAATTTTACTTAACTTACATATTCAATATGTTATTTCCAAGACCAAAACACGCCAAACTAGAACGGAGAATTATATATTGAGATAACTGATAAAACACTAAACAGTTCATGAAATGCTTTAAGCTTTTATTAAATCTGAAATATATTTACATATGTAAATATACCCAATTGAAGTGTTTATATGCTTATTTATTTAGATTTTTTTATATCTATTGATCAGATATTTCATTGGTCCCTTCGGTATTCGGTCAAGAGAACGAGTATGTAGGTATAAATATGAATTCTTTATTTACATACTTATGTATGTATAAATAAGACTACCTGGGTGTTCCCCATGAGTTGGAATGTCACAACTTCTTTTATGCTCGCTAGTTTTTTAGCCGCCCCTCAATTGTACAAACCTTGGATAATACACTGTTGTGAATAACATGAAATTAAACTAATTTAGTCCTTGACCTTGAGCAAAGAGATGTGAAGCAGCGTTATGACACGTACCTTTCTCCTGATCAGACAAATTTAAGTAATCCATTGTATGTTATTATTTTTCAAATAGCATGTACTTCACTACCAATTGACGAAAGCTTTTATAATTTCTTTAGCATACAAGCTCTTCTAAATATTAAGATTCTTTTGAAATGGACATAAAATTTGTGAATGGTAAAGTTAAGTGCAGTTGATCTCCACGGGTAATATTCTTTAGCTCAGGTGGCAGAAGTTATATGGAACGGTGACAAATTTATGTGAAAAAAGCTGTTTAGTGGCGCACGTAGTAATCAGGAGTTTCATTTATTATTCCGATTTCATTTATCTCATCCATTTCTGTAATCATTTGCCTTTCAAATAGCAAAAAGATTGTGTATGTGATATGCATGTAATATTGTATAGACTCACAAACATGTAAAACTAAAAAAAAAACTTTTTATACCATTATTTATATCTGTTTTTATCAGTTTTCGGTTTTATTTCCTTTCGTTTAAAAGATTTTTAAACTTAATATACTACGTACGAAAGAAGTTAATGTTTGAAATACTTACGGCAAAGCTTTCAGTACAAAATATCACTGTAGTAACCCTGCAATACAAATTTTAAATTAGCAAATGTGTGTATATGTTATTCCTTGCAATGTTTCTTAAAGTTTTGCAAAATCTATATTTGAGTAATATTCTCATTAATAAAGAACACTTAATTTGTTAGCCAATCCCACAACCCAGGATGGGGACGTTCGCTGTCGGCGGGGGAGCCCCACCAGAAAACGCACTCGATGCTTTGTTAGATGAACTGAAAACATTTTCTAAGCCACTAATACAAAATAATGAGGTGAAAGACAGTACAAATATATATTTTTTTATATTTATATGTACATATGTATATAAAATTTAAAATTTTTTAGATAAAGCCCGACGATTCCACTTCTGATGATAGCAGCGCTATGATACAAAGCACTGTTACTACTCAAATTTCCCAGGCGCGTCTGTATAATCAATCTGAGGGTGGTACGCCACCACTTTTAATGGCCTCCACTTGTGTCAATGAATTGCAACAACAATTCAACAATATTGCAGCTAATAGCCAAAACAGCGCAGATCCTTTCAAAGTTCCTTCTATAACGGCCACTAATGTATCCAGCCTAAAGAGACTCCATTCTATGCCCACTCAATGTGAAAGCGACATCACGCCAATACATATAACGCGGAATAAGCCTCCTGTACCAGAACGTAATGCTGAATTGATTATGAAGGTTGGTGGCAAACGCATTCCTCCACCACCGCCACCTAGGACAAGTTCTCGTAGTCCTTTAGCTAGCCCTACAAGCCCGAATGTACCACAGCCTATGCCAACCCTCAAAGAAACTGATCTTAAAGATTCATCATGTCATGTAACAGTTGACAGTAGCGAAAACTCGAGCGGCAACGAATCTGGCAACGATAATGTTCAACGTCAAGTTGCCTTGGAAATGCGTCATCAGGAGCTGCTTAAAAAGCAGAAAATGCTACAAGAGCAGTATCAGCGACTACAACAAATGAGCAAAATGCCTTCAGTAGACATTTCATCAGGCTCAACAGCAAACTTAGATCTCAACCATCAGCAAGCACTTAAGAAAATGGGAAGTGAAACAAATATACAACAGAAGCTCAATTTAGCAATAAATGCACAAGATACTACAGGCAATGTCATACGCATCAACAATACACCATCAACGTCCTCTAACGAACTAATAAATAACCGCAATGCAAACGATAGACTTTTGAATACGAAACTAAACAATAGCAATATCAGCAGCGGTAGCAGTGCAGGTGTCGGTGTTATTGTTGCATCTACCAACTCAACAACTACCAAACAGGTCTATGAAACAGAAATTCTTTAACATAAAGCAAAATTAACCTGGAATGAGACAGCAATCGATATTTGAAGTCATAATATATACGGCCACAAAACAAATGTTTCAAAAGTCTTGGGCAGTGAAAGATTGATTAATTGCAGCATTCTGCGCAGTCCGGATGGAAATGTACCAAAATAAAAATATAATTTTATTGTGTTATTCATATTTTTACTTATATCATATTAGAGTAAGTGCACACTTTGTTGAAAAGAAAAAAACGAATATGGTGAACACATTTAATTATAAATGAAATAAATGAATGAATTTTAGATGAACAATAATTAAACGTGCTGAAATTCGGAGAGCCATGGCCTTATCACATGACAACTTTCAGCCATCGGTATAGAACTCAGCTTATAGTAGTTAAAGTTTTAATCCAAAATAATAATACATATTTAAAAATTTGGATATTTTGTCTAGAAACAATAATAATAATAAAGATTCAAGAATATCTTTATTGAAAATGGGATATCCATACATATATATGTACATATGTATGTATGCATGCATGCATATTAGGGTTTTTCATCTAAATCTATGCAGTACATGTTTCACTATCACTTTTAAGTTGGAAAAAAGACATAATAATTTTATTACTTTTACACTATTGATATTCATACATAAGAAAGTTAACATGTAGTGCACTCAGTTGTGTTTTTTTAATAAAAAAAATTTATATAAAAATAGACAAGTACTTACACACATACATATATGTAAATTTAAATGAAACACACCTTGTTACACATTGAAAAGTTTTTACAAATCGAAAACTACTCCAAAGGAATTTCCCCCGCAATACACAATAAAATAAATCCCTATAAAATAAAATAGTAATGAACATGAGGAAAAACCCCAATACAGGATTTGATATTTATTTATAAACGAAAACAAGAAATATATTATATGCAGACATATATGTAAATGTATGCATATAATTTATAAAAGTATAAGGCATATTATTAACAATTATTTTATAAAAAACAAATCTTTTTAGGCACGCGAAGTGAGACTGATAGTACTATACAATATCTCATGCATTAAAAATAATATAAAAATATGACATACAATTGAAATGCATATAATAATTTGGAAGACTTACACATACACGCATACATATAATACTTGCATATACACATACATGCATAAATAGTAACCTTGCGATTAAGAAACTAAAATATTTGTTCAAGTTTGGAGCACACAATATATGCAACTCTTGCACTTTATACCACTCTCTCACTAATTTGCAACACAATTAATACAGCAAACATTTATACATAAAATACCCAATATTTAAATACCATTTACTAATACTAACACGACTCAAACTTAGCCAGTTCTTAGTTTTTATAATTAAGTACATTCATACATATGTACATAAATACGCACATATGTATATGTGTATTACATTATTCATATGTACACACATACACATGTATTAGAATTACATTTAAATCAAATAATTTCCTTAGCTCATATTTTAGAATCACTGATAAAACAATTTTTTAAACATTTTTAAATTTACTTTAGTATAAATTTTGTTAAAAATGCTCAAATGAAATAAAAAAGTTTAAAACTAACTTTACGAAAACCAAAAATCTGTTATAAAACTAAAACAGATAAATATTCGTATATTGTATGCAACTGGTTCTTCTAGGAGCACTTACATAGAGAATAATATCCTTTTGGTGGAAAATAAAATAGAAGTCTTTTAAATGTCACAAAAATGGGAAACCATTTGAAAAACATACTTAATCAAATTATGTATTACAATAAAGAATAATATCATTCACAACGATTGAAATTTAAATGTGTTTTTACTTAATGATAATGATAAAACAAGATTCGGAAGTCAAGATTCATAACTACCCGTATGTATACGCAATCAAATTTAAATTTTCCCAAAAAAGTCCATTGATACTTTCTCGAATCTTATAAAAATTTACACAATATATTACAATGTATATGATTCCTTTTGAAAATAAAACATAAGTCGGAAAAGTATTAGACTTGACCAATCCAGAATAATCGAATTAATCGTTTACATGCTTCGTTTGTTGTTATATCATCACGTCAAGGTAATATAAAAAATAGGCCATTTTTTACTTATATTTCTTATATATTGCCATTTAGCGGCAATATATTTTATACACTTTATTTCTAGTTTAAGCTTAGAAGTTCTGAAGCGTTAAAATATGTACTTACATACATATATAAAAGACATGGATAATTTGACAAAAATACACCAGGAAATTTATTTCTTATGACTTATTATTAGTCAACATACATAATACGTTTGTATGTATTCTTCAACTGTATGTATGTATATGTATGTACAAGATGGTTCTATCCGTTTTCTTTTTACATAATTCCAGACAGATATAATCCTTAGTTGGTTACATATGTACAAATGTGCACGCATATGTATGTAGTTTCTCCTTCTTCAACCATTCAACCACCTTGAAATTTTCATCTTAACATCTGGCAAATAAATATCAATAAATCTGTGGATTAATGAGTAAGAGAAATATTCTTGCTTACCTTTGTTTTTGTTTAATATCTTTGACACGGGTCATTCCTGCTACTTTCGATATCATTGATTTCAATACGTGTCCTGGAAGAAAATTGTGAAATTGCTTGGCAATTTATTGGAAAAGGGCTTGATGTCAAATGTTCCTAATCTTTGTTTACTAAGACTGTTATTTTCATAGTTGTTTCTCATGTGCCGTCGATTTTGCTCGCTACGTATATGTACATATGTACATAAATAAATAGTTTTAGTTTCACTTCATCTATTCTTCTCGTTTTATTTCAATTTAATTGGGAAATTAATTCCAGAGACTTGAAACTATTGACTCAGTCAAAGTAATTAGAACAGAAAAATAATGAAAATTTTTATTGCACCACATTATTTGAATTTAAATTATCAAAAGGGACACAGAAAATTTTCATATTAACAAGTATTTGATGAGGTATAGAATAGCTAAAATATTATCAATTAGTTTAATCTTTTGTAAATTGAAAGATAAACATTTAGCAAATAAAAATATCGCTATGAAAACAAATTAAGTAAACACTATTATTTTACTTTTTTTCTTCTTTTTTTTTGCTAATTTTTCGACCTCTTTTTTTATAAATAATACAGATTTTCTTGAGCTTAAGGTCTGTATATTATATATTTACAATTTATTTTC